>LSSL01004853.1:0-11269 GCA_001953115.1 Smittium mucronatum
TAATACTAATACTAATACTAATACTAATACTAATACTAATACTAATACTAATACTAATACTAATACTAATACTAATACTAATACTAATACTAATACTAATACTAATACTAATACTAATACTAATACTAATACTAATACTAATACTAATACTAATATAAAGTGGCGAAGAAACGATTAAAAGAATTGCCTTCTAATCAATCAGGAAAAGGGAGTTTTTTAAGTAATTAATCTTATTAGCTGGCTCAAAGATTTGTTCTTATAGCTGTAGTTTATAGTGCCAAACTATACGCTAGAGTCAATCCTTGAAATTTTAATTGTTCAAGGATTTTTATTGTGATTTCCCATTTTTTGGCATAACTATTATGTGATGAGAATGTGATTCTTACAATATGTATAAATATATAAAATCTGGTTTAAGTTAACCTTTTGAAAAATTTCTTCCTTTTTAAATAATATATATTTCCTTTTTTCTGAAAACTTTTATTTTTATGTGATTTAGTTCATCTTAGTGGTAAATATATTGTATAAAACAAATTTTATGTTCCATAAAAAATAAAAAGGCTTTAATTTAGCTTATTTAAGTAGTGGGTATAACATGCTATTCCTCAGGTCAACTCTAGGTAACTTAATATATATATATATATATATATACAATTCTTTAACTTTCCAAGGAGGATCAATAACTCCATCAAATATTTATAAAAAAAATTAGAGCTATTTATTTTTTAAAAAAAAACAATCTAAATAGATTTTATATTTAAAAAATATGTTTTTATTTTAAAAAAAACATCACTAACCAATTTTAAAGAAAAAAATGTATGAATATGATGAGTAATATACACAGAAAACATTAAATATTAAATGAAATGTACTTTATAAAATAAAAAAAATTATTTATATAAAAATTGTAATAAAATAGAACTTAAACAAAAAAAATTGAAAATTGAATTGATATCATGTAAGCCAAATAAGTTTAAGTTAAATATTAAATAAAAGTATTTTTAATAATCGACAAGTTCTATCAATCCTTTAAAAGCTTCATTAATTATTTCCAAGCCGTTTTTACCAGTAATTATTTCAAAATATTCTATTGGTATTTTTATGTATTTTATTTATTTTAGCCTAGATATTATCTATGTTGCATAATATTAAATTATGAATAACCGAGCTTAAATAATGGTGTCAATTATAGTTTATTAATTAATGATGCTAATTTACACTTTCATTACTTTTTTGACCAAGCCGACCGAGTTTTAATCAGAAATAAATATTATGATCATAATTAATCCTGAAAAAAATGCAATTGTGTCTTTCAACTTTTGGAAACTTGGAAATTTATTTTAAAAATTTTCATCCCTTTCTCTTAAGGATTATAAAGCCGAGGATATGTAAGATTTTTCTTCTGTGAAAAACATTATTTTCACTTTTAATCACTTTTAACATTATTTGATTTGTATTAGTATTTATATTAAATCACATTTAAATTTTGTAAGCATTGATTCCACTTATTTTTTTTCGAAACAATTTTCCACAAAAGTTACTTAAAAGTGAATCTAAGTAAGCTAGATTCCAAAATTTTATATTTTAAAACCTATTTATTATAAATAAATTTATTAAAATAGTCTCCATCACGCTTTACACATTTTTTGCTTAAAATATTCTAGAAAAATAAAAAGTATGGGGTAATTCATGAATTCTCAGTTTTATTAATCCTAATAATAAAAAATTAATCTGAATACAAAATCAAATATCTATTATCCAGATTAAGTAAGCATATTTGAAAAATTTAATCACAATATAAATATACCCAATATATTTTTTTCATAGATACAATAGCATATTATCTACAGGAATCCGATGTATCGATCGGATAAAAAAATAATAAAAAAATTTTAATTCAGAACTTTATAAAAAGTCAGTGTATATCCATAATTTTTAATATGTCCCCTTATTTCGCTTAATTTAATTATATATACATATATTTCAAACTGAAAATTTGTAAATCGATTAATATAGGGAAAATTTAAGGGTGAAATAAATTGATACTATTTTTTTATTCAATTAAGCAGTTCTTTTGTACAATCATATTTGCAATCTTAATAAATATTTTATAAAATTAATAAAAATTTATAAACATCTAATTATAATGTTTTTCGTGATAAGTTTTTCGGTATAACCTGTATCAATGTGATATTTATTATATAAATTTATCGACTTAAATTAGAAATAGACAGATATGCTGAATTTTCTTTCTTTTCTGATAATCTTAGCAGGAGAGGTACAAATTGATTTAATTCAATATATCAGTGTTTTCGAAAAAAAAGGAGAATTCTTTAAAAAAATTGATAATCGTATCGAAACTATAAAATTAATCTTTAATAAGAAACTCGCGAATTGGATTCAGGTATATTTAAGTAACATGGAATTCAGAAACTAAGCATAACCATTCATCTAAATATTCTGTAAAATAAAAAAAATAAAAACTCTCAGATTTTTTTCACTGATAACTCGTCGTAGTCTTTTACCGAAATTTTGAATATAGAAATTCTCAGGCTCATCTGTTATTTTTTTGAAAATCTTTATGGATTAAATTAAATAAATCATACTCTATTCGGTATATCTGTCTTTAATAGTACTATTAAATATTTCCAATGAGGTTTTTGTTGATGGAAATGATATTCCAAAGCCTTTTTTACAGTTAAATATTTATCAAATTAAATATCGGTAATTTTTTTGATATGATTCTGGCTTCTTTATATCCGAGATAATGCTTTTTAAAAAAAAAAAAATTTAAAGTTTCTATAAATTTTGTGCTGGTATAAGTTTTATTCTGTGAATATCGTGTTTTGTATCATTTTTATATATATTGCTTTAATTATTCAGAACATCTGATATTTATTTAGAAACATGATACAATAAAATCAATCTATTCATACTGTATGCTAACATTCTATTTGCCTCATAAATTGCTTCTGCTGAGCCAGCAATCAAAATATTTGCATTCCAAATTAGACATTTTTTTTCGAGTTATGAATTTATTGTGTTAAATAGAAGTAAATAAGCTTCAAAACTAATAAAGTTCGATACTCCAATCGCTACTGGTATAAATTTTTGATCAATTTCGTTTGACCTATCTATAATAACAGGACATCCGCCCTGTACCAACCCAAAAGTAGAATTTAAATGTAGATTTAAAAACTTCGAAAATTTTATAATCAACTTTTTTGAGATCATTTTATAACCCAAATCCTTTATTTTCGGCGAATATTTTTCTATATAAGCTTCATCAAAACAAGAAATCACCATTATTATTTTATAACACATCGAAGTTATCAGTAGAAACTACATTTTTTCTTGATTTTTTCTTTGTAATTGCTCATTTTTGCATATATTGAATTTATATCTATTTATTTATCTTCAGATACAAATGATCGCTTTATTGATTTTGGTTTAAATCCTAATTGATGAGGATTTAACTTTTTTTTTCTTTATTGAATTTGCGCTTTTCAAGGGTAAATCTCTCCAAATAATCCACAAAAGAAAAAATTTCTACTTCATTCGAGCTACTTTTTACCAATTCCAAGTATCCATTACATCCTATTATTCCGATTATTATACATTTAAACACATTATATTTAATTACAAGCGGATTTTTAGCATATAAGACTCATCTTTTCAATATTCCGATAATAAATACAACTATCGACTTTTTTCCTGTTTTTCACCATATTTTGTTAATTAATTGAATAAAATAGTGTTTATTTTAAAGTATCAAAATGATGAAAAGAACAAAAGGCCACAGAATTCTGTAACACGGATTTTATTAAAGCTTTTGGATTATTAAAAATCATTTCTAATAATCTATTCCGAGATTAAGATATATTCAATTGGTGATTACTGTTTATTTTTTGGGCATAAATAAATAAGATGTTGTAAAATAAATAAATGAAAAAAAAACATCTATTTTACGGATGTAAATTTAGAAGGTTGTGCAATATAGATAATATCTGTGCTAAAATAAATAAATTTAAGAAACATACCATTAGAATATTTTGAAATAATTACTGAGAAAAACGTCTTATGTTAGGCTAAAAAACTTATCATAATTTACGGGTATTTGACAATAACCGGCTTGTGATTAATTAAAGAGGATTTTAAAATATAAATAGAGCTTAAAAATCAATGATATGGCTTGAGTTTATCAGCTAACCAATATCTATATATGTATAATTGGTTTGGAATTTTATTTTTTAAGATTATGAGCTTAGATTTTTTGAAAATTTGAAAATTTTGATTTTAGCACTGATTCATATAGTTAAATTTTCAAACCCCAATTAAATTATTTTATTTATAATATGGATATTTCTTTGTTGCTAAATTTATATGTCTAAAACTGTTACAGAGAGTTATTAAATTATTAGATAAATCATAATAGTAGTAAAAAATGTTTAATTAAGTCCAATTTAATCAATTTTGTTTAAAACGGTTGATTTTTAACCTTTAAATTACGAATTCTTTGACAAAAACTTAATGAAATACTTTTTATGCGCTTTTCTATTTATAATTCCAAAATCTGCAAAGAATTGATAATTTTTGCATATTTTATGCCTAAAATTTTTAGTCATCTTTATTTATTCTCACTCTAATTTTATTTCTCATTTAGTAACATGTAATTTGTTTTCTATTATCTCTAAAAAAAATCCCTAAAATATTTATCTATCTCTATAAACTTTGATAATACAAATTTCGTCTCTGATATTATCACTCCTCCATTTAAATCTTAATTTTAATCCATCTATTTTTCTTGGATTCGATTTTGAAATATAGTGATAACAATTTGATTTTTGAGATCGTAAAAATTGTCAATTTTTTTACTATTGTGCTTATTTTTTTGATTTTTTTTGTCTTTTTTATCCCAAAATTTTAATATATCCGGAAAAGGTTTATTAATTTGATATCATATACACTGCAATAAATGTAATTTCATTTCAAAATCATTGAAAGTAAAAAATTCTTCGGAGTGGTATCTTTATATATCTATTTTCAGAAAAATTAATAAAATATGAAGAATAGCTGTAAATTTCTATTTTAAAACGAAAATTTGAATTGTGATTTCTGATTATTTGTTAAAGCCTTAGTTATATAAAAAGATTAAGAATGTTATTAGAAGTAACTTTTAAATTACTATTCTCAGACTTTTTTCTATTAGACCAAGATTCTACAATTAAGATTAAATTGTGATTTTTCTAAAATTCAATTTATATAATGATACCTTGGTAGAATTAAAACCAGTTTTTTATCTGTGTTAGCAAAGAAAAAAATTAACAAAACCTTTTTTTAAAAACGATGTTTCACTTTCATAATGAATTAATTTTGGAGGTATAGAGAAGGTGAATATTAATAATCTCATCACCTTTAAAAACTAATTTATATATTTAGTACTATGAGGTACCATCTGATTGAAATTTATATACTAGTAAAAATCATGGAAATTTTATTCAAAATTAAAAATTTAAATACACATCTTATCTAAAAGTTTTAATTCTGTTTTTTCAAAACTCTTTACAAAATATTGTTATTTTATGTTTTTTTTTTTGTTTGTGAATTTTTTTTAGAAGTTTGGACTTTTTTTAAAGAACATAATCTCATTATTTTGGATAAGGCCATAAGAGTAGTTGGGGAAAATTTTATAATTTTTTCAGCGCCAGAATTGCTAGGAGCTTAATTTATATTTTAATAAAATTATAAAATATAAAATTTTTGATAAATTTTAGTATAATATATGATTTTTTGTTGTTCAAAGCAATTTCTCTTTTTCAAAGATGATTACACTATAATTATTTTATCTTTTAAATGTAAGTATTAATCTCAATTTCATTTAGGGCTTAATTTAATCTCCATTTTTATATTTAATTAGATAGCTATTCCTTGATTAAAAGCTTTTTTTTTTGATAAAAAACTTACTTTTTTTCATCCAAAATTATTGAAGGCTATACTTGGGTATTTTTTAAAATTCATTTTAGTAATTTTTTTTTATAGTTATTTAAAATTATTATTTAAATTATATAAACCCCCCCCCCCTAAAAAAATTGGAGGTTTATCGTGTTAATGAATTATTATTATTTTCTCTTCGTTATTTAAACTCAATACAAGTCTTATTTTCTAGCGATTAAAAATATATTTATTTTTTCTATATTTCCTTTTTTTGTGATCAAAAAATTCACCTATATATAAACTATCAAATTATATGGATAAAATAACGGTATATATAGTCCCTTTTATGATTTTATGCATATTGATGTTGCATATGATGTATAATTTCACTTTTTATCTCCATGGTACAAAAAAAAGTTTTTTTTATTTTCCTATTCCCATTCCTATTCCAGAATTTTTATACCCAGTTATACTTCGGAGGCACTTTTATATATTTTTTTGAAATTTTTATATTCACTATTCGGATCGCCTTTATATCAGTGTAGAATACTGGTTATATGTTTTTAAAATTAAACTGTCAAATTTTCTTTAGTATTTACAGTGTGTAAATCGGCCCAATAAAAATCATAATTATTAAAAATATCAACATCATAAACGGCTAAATCTCATGATACTATGTTTTTTTTTTATTTTAATAGTTCCATATAGCTTTGCTGCTTTATTTGGGAACAATTAAATTTTCTATTCGAAGTTTGAAAATCTGTTGTAGTTTTACGCATGAAAAAAATAGCGAAGTTATTTTAATATTTAATTTTGAGAGGAGAAAAGGCAGTGAAAATATTGGATTTAAAAATTTTTTTGACGATAAAATTCTATACGCTATGTATAATCTCAAATGATTTCAAGTAAAAAAATCATAATTTTTTACAATCTATTGATGGTTGGTATATCTAAAAAACTATCAATACAGCTTAAATATCACACCTAAAAAATAAATATCTGATAAAAAACGGAATCTAATAAACTCACATCACATAATAATATATATTTATCTGATACAAAAATAAAAATTATAAAATTCACTCTTAGTGGAGTGATAATAGTTTTTTTTGGGATTTATTCTATTTAAGGTTTAGCGCTTATATATTAAGTTCCATTGTTCGTTAAGTGAACGCGATGTTTTCTTCGTGATCTTGAAATGAATTAATTGCCAAATACATTTTTATTTGATAAAATATATACCTACGTAATTTATATTGAGTAAAAAACTCTCTTCCATTTCGGGATATTCCAAAAAGAACAATGCCATTTTTTATGATAAAATCGGAGTTTTAATATAATAAAAATTAAATAATTTGGTATTATCAAGATCTAAATATTTACAAAACCTTCTTTTGACCAAAAAAATATGTATTAAATAATATAAATAATTGAACTATGATCCCCCATAACATACAATTCGGTATATTTTAATAAATTTTAATTTGGTATAAAAGCTTTTCAATAAAGAAAATTGATTAATTTTTAAATCTCAATAGGCTACCAGCTCAACCGAGGCATTTAAAGGTCTTAAAAACTCAAAATTTGGCACAATTTTAAATAAAACAAAATAGCTCCGATCATTTCAAATGTTTTGAAAAGCGTTAAAATAATTGGTTAAAAAGTTAAAAACCCACCATAGGTGTTATAATAGGTTAATATTTTACTAAAAGCATTTTATTAAATAGTTTAGATTCATTTGAAAATACCCTTGATTTTCGAATAAGTATAAATTTTTCAATTAAGCGCGCTTTATTCAAAATGAATACTTTTGTCCAAATTATCGAATTTAATGACTTTTTAATGACATCCCATCCATTTTCATAAAACTTATCAAAACTAAATCTAACTTAAAAAACATGAGCTTCTTGAATTAGTTCCATTTTTCATCTAAATAAAAATTTGGACATTCTATTTAGATATTTAGATATTTATATTTATCTAGTTATTAAAAATAATCGCTGTTTGTAACAGGAAATTAATTAAGGATATATTAGAGCTGCATAAATATAATCATAGTATCTATGTATATCTTTCAAACTTTCTGTCAGAAAAATTGAAACCCAAAAGCACAACTATCTGATAACAATAAATAAAATTTATTTAATTCTCTGTTAGCCTCTTCATCGTTTTTACTTATATAAATAGTCTCATAAAATGCTAAATAATTCAAACAGGCCGTTTTTTCAAAAAAAATTAAAATCAATGACGTTTTTCGATAAAAGTCTAGTTAATTTTTTCTATCATTTATAAATAAATCTGAATCTCTTGATTATTTTAGATAAAAAAATGTGTTCGAAACGCCTAAAAATCAAAAATTAAGGTTTATTTGGAGTTTTATTATAATCCTTTATAGAATTAGATTTTAGATCCTAGGTTAAAATATCAAAATAAAACATGCTTATCTTTTTTTTTCTATCAATTGATACAAAAAAATACAATTTTTAATTATCATATTTTAAACTCCAATTCAAAACTTTTGGCCCAATTTTATTCAAAATTTAAAAATATTTATAAGGCTATTATAAAGTCATTAAATTCGATAATTTGGACAAAAGTATTCATTTTGAATAAAGCGCGCTTAGTTGAAAAATTTATACTTATTCGAAAATCAAAGGTATTTTAAAATGAATCCAAAACATTTAATAAAATGCTTTTAGTAAAATATAAACCCATTATAACACCTGTGGTGGGTTTTTGACTTTTTAACCAATTATTTTAGTGTTTTTTAAAACATTTGAAGTGATTGGAGATTTTTTATCATTTCAAATTATATCAAACTCCGAGTATTTAACACCTTTAAAGGCCTCGATTGCATTTTTAACATAATATTTTATGAGATAAAATGTTGTGATTTTGTTCAATAGTTGTATAAAGTGGTTTATTTTTGGTACACGTTAAAAATAATAGTAACAAAACACCAATATTAAACGAATAATATAGCTTAATAATTTAGGTTCTGATAAGAAAATAATATTTTTTTTATTAAAATTAAAACAATAGAAATATTTTATTTGTTAATTAACTTTTTTATGTATATTATTTGATAGAAGATTAATTCCATTAGATAACGGAATTTTTACATTTTTTCGGGCTTAAATTCAATTTTAGTATATTCAAAAGAGAGGGGAATTTTATTAGAGATTTTTAATGACTAAAAAAAAAAAAAATTCTTGAAAAAAATCTATTTTTTACAAGATAAGATATTGCTTAAAATACAAATTAATAATAATAAACCAATAATATAAGGAAAAACACACTTTTTCAATCAAAATTTCCATATTTTTATAAAATAAAATACCTTTCGTGATTAAATGTCAGTATGGAAAAAGGGGACAAGAGTTTTGGTGATAGTTTATTTTTACAAGGCTATAAATTTTTTTGAAAGACTTAAACATTCAACTAATGTTTAATCTTGTCTATATATATATAATGGGGAGTTATTTTGTAATTCTAAAAATATAATAATTAATAAGGAATGTTTTCAAATGAAAATTAAACATTATTGTTTTTGTTATTAAAAATGTGGTATATTGATCCGATTATATGGAGGTAATGAGAAATTGGCTCATTAAATATAAAATAATTAATATTTTTATGATTTAAAAAAAAATAACTAAGAAAAGTAGTAAAAAATCAATAGAGAAGTGTCCATCTTTAGAGAATTTCCACTATTATAGATTTTCCATGTTTCAAATTAGAAACCCGATAAGAAATATACCGGTTTTCTCCAATCCCAAGAGGAGCTTCCTATTCAAAGCCCCTCATTTTTTTTCGCTGTATTTCCTAAGAATTCCAATTTATATTATTTACTGCACATACCTTTCTCTTTATTACAGGTTATAAAATTTAAATAGGCGTATTCATAAATTTAAAAAAATTAACAGTCGAATATAAGATGGTTTAATATGGAAAAAAAT
This sequence comes from Smittium mucronatum, assembly GCA_001953115.1. Taxonomy (NCBI): domain Eukaryota; kingdom Fungi; phylum Kickxellomycota; class Harpellomycetes; order Harpellales; family Legeriomycetaceae; genus Smittium; species Smittium mucronatum. The sequence continues at coordinate 9,894 of LSSL01004853.1, forward strand.
ATCCTGATACAAAATATAATAATAATAATAATAATAATAATAGAATTTTAAGCATTTTAATACAAAAATCATAATAAACTACAAAATTAACAAACAATTAGGATTCCTGATACAATACTGTATATTTAAATTTAAAAAAATCCAATATTTCGTTCTGTTGGACAAATTTTATTTATTTTAAGATTAATTTTTGAAACGGATTCGAGTTTTATTTTTAATGAATCTTATATAGGATTATAATCCTTTTATTTTTTTAAGAAGCAATGGATTTTTCTTATTTAAGGTCATGAGAAAACAACGTTAAAATTTGCCAATTATATAAAAAAAGATGTATTTGTATCAAATTGTTCAATTTTGTTTCCACTTAATTGCGAGTTTTGATAATTTTGTATAGATTTATTAACTTTGTATCAAAATACTTAATTGTGTATCAATAAGTTAAATTTTTTCAGATTTTATTGGTTAACCGATTAAATATTTCGTAGCTAGAGTGTGATATCCATTCCGATTCGTTTAAATACTAATAAATTCATTTGGGAATAGAAAAAACAAATCCGATAGAATTTAAACTTAATAGTTAAAATCAAGGCACACTAAATAGGGGACTCTTTGACAAAACAGACGATATTCATTACAAAATTTTATAGGTTGGTTTTTTAAAATATATTATTGGATTTATTATTGTGTATAATTTTATAGGTTGGTTTTTTAAAATATATTATTGGATTTATTATTGTGTATAATTTACAAAATTGTCTACTAAAGTGGTAGGAAGCGTTGAGCTCCTAAGGTTAAGCTACGCCCCGTTGATAGTCTGAAAGTCTTAGCACACTGGCAGACTAGTAGTAGTCATTTTAATTATACTTGTAGTCTAGTATAGTTTTTTGTTAAATTTTTATAAATATAAATTATTTTATATCATTCGTGTTGGTAATCGTGTTGAGTTATATTTAGTCGTATTATTCTTTCGTGGGTTAGTATCATTCCCTGTAGACCCGTTTAGTTGTATTTTGAAGAGGTATTAGCTTTAATAGTGCTATGGGCATGATTAAACGCGATCATGAGTTGGTCGAGTCTGGTGGTTATTCTGATGAATTTGCCCCGGAGGTTGACGCTTGGAGAGAAGTGGTGGACGATAGGGAAAGTGACGCTTCGGCTTCCATCTCTATAGAAGCCCTTGAACTGAGCGAAGACTTAGACCCATCAGTGAATTTGGCGGGAGAACCAGTTAAGAACTTGTATCTTCTTTAATGGGACTTTCGTTAAACTCTGGTCCCAACCCTCCGGTAAGGTTCTCGCCTGTTATTCCTACTGTGGGGGCTGTACAAACACTTAGTGTTGTCAGTACAGGGAGCAATAGGCGAAGTGTGGATAGG
>LSSL01004858.1:0-11746 GCA_001953115.1 Smittium mucronatum
TTAAATCCATTATATTTTGAAAGTTTTAATCGTCAATATATGAAAAAAATATAATGGGGGGGGGGGGAGTTGTATCACTGATTTTTATATTAAGATAAAATCGTTAAAAAATGTACTAAAAAAATACGATAAAAGAAAAAGACGTATAGAAAAGACTATTATCCCAACTAAACTAAGGACCTCTGTAGGACTACCTACTGCGACCTACGGGAGAAGTATACAATCTACCAACCGAAATATCTCCCCTGGCATTGCTTCAAATAGGTGTATGACTGATGATAATTGCAGTCAAGAATTAAGTTCTTTGTAAATGAACAACAGTTCGCTGAATCTATTGAGATCCTAATTAGAGCCTACTTCTAACAGGATTAATTTATATCGGGATTAATATAAAGTTCAATCCTCTTTTATTCAAAGTATGAAAACTTTCACCACAATATTTTAAAAGAATGGGTATATAGGTAAGACCCAATTAGCTGATTATTTTTTTAAAAAAATATCCAATTAAATGTATATTTCTGAATTAAACAATAAATTGGATATTTTCAACCAATTTCGGATACTGATTAATGCTGTGTAACATGTTTATGGATTTTTTTTGTTTATATATATTAGTTAATTAATAAATCTGGGTGTTTTGGATTAAGTTGTGGTGTTTTTTAATGGTTACACGATATTTCACCCAAAGAAAAATGTCCCAAAGACGTTTGATCAAATGGACATTTCATCCAAAAACATTTAGCTAATTCCGCCCATAGTAAAAATTTGTGTTTAATCGAATTCTTTATTAAATCTGGCACTTATGTACTCAGGATCCGATAATTTGAGTTAGAAACTCAACTATTTGTTGTCTTCTATCATAATGTTTAAATAAATAAACGTATTCTCTCTAACAGAGTGTTTTTAGCAGCTTTTAAAGATATTGTATGGATTTTCTTTCTGAAAAAGTCATGATATTATATACAATTCATATTGTTAAAGATTTTATTATGTTTTGAGAAGATTGTTTTGATCGCGAAGTGGCTTATAGAAAATAAAAATAAAAATTCACATATTTTCATTGCGTGATGTCTTCATTTGATATTATGCCCATTGGGCAATATTTTCATTTGGTGAATTATCCATTGGGTCAATTTACATTTGATGAAATGGGATTTGGGTCGAAAAATAGGTTCAAATTTCGCGGCACCTTTTTATACATTCAATCTTTATCTATATGTAAAGGCTTTATTTGAATCCAATATAGAAATTATCGACTTATTTAGGCTATAAAATTATCATCCTTCAAATAATTTTTTTTGTTAATGTTACATCTTAATAGGTTGGTTAATAAAAAAAGGTGGTTTATATTGGTAAAACGAGGAATTTGGTTATCTTGGCGTATTTTCGAAAATCCCCGATTGCTTTAGGAAATTAACGATATCTTAATGGTATAAAAAATATGTTAATTCTTGTTTCCACTATTTGCGTATCCAATAGTTATTTTTAATAATAGCCCACTTATTAAGGATAAAACTCTCCTATTAAGCGACTAATATGTTTATCGCTGGCTCTATTCTGAGTATAATTGGAAACTGAGATTTGAAAAAATTTAAAAAGCAATTGTGGTTCCAATGAAAATCATTCAAATTTTCAGAATAACTCTTTTTCTGCATGTAGAATATATTTTCCTATCAATCATGTCAAATAATTGTTTACAAATGGAGGTAATATTTGGGAATGTTTTTTTTGGTAGCATGATCTATTAGTTAAAAGAACTAAATTCTTAAATTCTTAGCGAATATGAGTGAAAAAATACCATTGATTATCAGTAATTAATAAATATTTGAGATTGTTAAACTAAATAAGCCTATAATTATTTCGAATAAAGAAAGCTTTCAGTAAAAAGCTATGAACTTTAAGTCCACATATGACAACGAATTCCCTTATTAGGAATTTTCAAAAAAGAATATCTATAAATTTTCATAAAAAAGGGGGGTTATAGCAATTTTACTATATGCCAAACTAATTTTACTATGAATGAAATAAAAATCTCATTCCTGAAATAAAATTATTTATGAATTGCTTTAGAAAAAAAAAGTAAGCGGAAGATCCAATGTCCTCCAGGTGTTTATAAGTGAATATTTAACCTTAAAAAATATACAAAAATACAAAAATAAATCCTAAAGGATGAGCCATTTCACTGAATTGATATACGATAGTAACTATTACTTAATTATAGAAAATTTTATTATCGAAATATTAATTGCATAAATTGGTTTCTAGTTATACAAAAAAAATTTGTGTGTATTAAGGCTTATTCAGCCATTTGTGGTAGGGTTATACAGAAATTGGTAGATCACACTTCCTGAATGTACCATTTTACAATCTACTTACACTTAAATTTGCAGAATGGATATTTTGCTTATATTTCCCATTTATCACTTCCAAGCTAATGTATTATTATCGGTTGGTGATCTAAAATGAATACAAGAAGAGAATTTTAAAGTTTTCCTCCCAATTTTATAAATCAAAAAAATAGTTATCGTTATATAAAATTATTTCTAAAAAATAAGCAGTTATTCATCTTAAATAAATTAATCCCCTTTGATCCCTAATCCAAGTGAGCTTTATGACACATATTTCAAAAATTAATGGTTCAGTTGAGATCGTATCTCTGGAAACATTTTTCAATATAATTCCCCGTCAAATTTTTGAAAAATAGTTTTATTTATATTTCTTTAGCTAATTTAAGTTAATAAATATCCCATCCTGTGTTTTTTAAGTTTATCCCTTATTGAGAAGTAGTTTACATATTCTGTATTTCCGCTACCCAAATATCGAAAAAATTAATATATTTTAGAAATTCAGTGTGTAATGAGCCAATAGATTCAGTACACGCATTGAATATTTCATCCAACGAAGAAAGCCTCACATAAGCATAATTGACTTTTAGAAAATAGAAAATGGTATAAATTAGGAAGCTTAGCCATTTTGAATGGCTAAGCTTTTCAACTTGTCTTTTTCCCTAGTTTTTATATTATTAACTATTATACCCGTTTACCCTTTATTATTAAATTTATCCCATTAAACCTGATCCTTACAAAGTGGTTTTAAATTAATAAAAATTAATAAAATATATGTGACATAAGGAAAAAATAAAATATTTTGAGCTTTTCAAAATTATTAAAAATTAATATATGATTTCTATTTCGCCCAGTCAATTGTTTTAAAAAAATCTTAAAAGAGAATACTTCCACCAATAAAATCTGAATAACTTTTATGTTTAAAAAAAACCTTACTTAGAGGATCGAAATTTATATTTTCATAATTTTAACCAAAAGCTGCCGAAAAAAATTGCTTATGGAAGAGAAGAATGTTTTAGTTATTTAACTGAAAACCCCCTTTTATAAAAAAAAAAAAAATTCACCCAACACAATGAAATTTTAATTTGATTATTTTTAAAATTAAAAAATAACAATATTTGAAATCATTTTGAATGTATAATAAGCTATATTGAAACGTAAATATATTTATTTTGTGTCCAATCAAAGTTTTCAGATTCACTAAAGTCGAGCTCAGATAATGCGGTTCGTTTCCTTAAGGTGGGGTTTTGTTGAAAAAACTGAAAATATCGGCTCATCAGCTATTCTATTTAAGAATCCTTCACGGAAATTTTTTATCCTAGAATTATTTAATCTCGCGGCTAATTTTTTCTCTTCCCTTTTTTTGAGCAAACTCTGCTCCTTAATTCTTGTCATATCGTAGAACTTGAAATATTTCAATATATGCGGATATAGTTTTATGTGGTATTTAGTTAATGCGATACAAATATCTGAAAAAAATTCCATGTTTCCAAATTACAATGTAAGTATCTCGAATTAACTTAAATAAATTTTTCAATCTACCAAAGAAGTTTTCCACTATAATTCTTTGGCTGTTGTCTGTTTCATAATTTGTGCTAGAAATTTTAGTTACGGATTCCTAATGAGGTCCATGAACGTTAATAATGTTTTTTTTGTGAACCTTCAGCTCTAGAGTTGTTATTCACGTAAAGTTTTTTTTTGGTACTATAACACTTTTTTTTTTAAATCCTACATATCCTTTATCTGCCATAATAGAAAATTAATCATAATTTCCATTATCATGAATCCAATAATCATGAATACCTTTTTTTAAAAAAATCACGGTATTTGCTCTTCATCAAATTGGAAACAGAAATGTTGTGAATTGAGCCTTCTGTTACAGGAATAATGAAGGCACATCTGCCATCGAGTATCACAGCTATTTTCCTATTTACGCAATATCTGTGATGCTTACCTGAGTAAAACAGCTTCCCATCTCTGAAAAATCCCGTTGGCCTAGTAATAAAAAATACAGTACATTCAATTATCAGAGCCGCATCTCTGTTGTTCCTCAAACTTATATTATTTGATAATTGCTCTTTTTTTTATAGGACACATGTATTTTTTTAAAAGTGGATCCCAAAAAATTGATGTGGTTGAGTTGACCATCAAACATATTGAAGGGGACTAGGTGTTAAAATAATGTGCCAAATTTTCAAATTTAAACGTATGTCTTAGATATACCAAAAGTACAAGGAGCTTGTCTTTAGGAGCAAATTTCGACTTTTTTCCTCTTCTGATTTCTGCTTTTAGAAGCTCAGATTTGCTTGTTTGATAAATATCATCAAACTCATTTCATTTGAACCCAGTCATAAAGTAAATGTCCTCAGGGTTTTTTGAAATCCCATTGTATATTTTTGGTTCATATATGTCAGTCTCAAATATTTATTCCTCAGGTATAGCATTTGGTTCTATAGCTTGAGTTTCATAGTTCTTAGTTGCATTTATATATTTATCCGTTACATATATGTTTTTATTGAAAGACATATTTAATGAATTATTTTTATTTTCATCATTTTGTTTATAAATTTTTTTTTTTAAGGGAATAAACTATTATATATTATAAATGAAATAAAAAATAATAAGCAGATGAAAAAAATATAGGACTATAAGCATGCTGAAAAAGCCATATAAATGTTAAAAAAAATTAGAGAATAAAAGTAATCCTGATATTTACCGAAAAAAGCAACTGAATAATTATAAATATGGGAAAGATGAACTTCTTACGCATTGATAAATCATTAGAGTATCAATTTATATATATGTATTAAAATAGTCTTTAATTAACTATATTAACAATAGCCTCACTTTCATTTTTAAAAAAATAATAATTTTTACAAATGGTAGATTTAAATACTAACTAATCGTTCTAGATTCTCGATCTTAAATTTTTAAATTTTTCCTCCAAAGAAAACATTGGTATAAATTTGCTAAAATTTGTATATAAAAATTATAACAGCCTAAAAAAATGTTAAATATTACGATTTTCGATAAATTTTCATCAATATTATATAAAACTCAATTTATTAGAATTTAAGGTCCTATTAATAAATAACTCAGTTAATATTTAAAACCCACAAAACGAGTTTTTTAAAGGCGTTTAAATTTAATTGATAAGATTTAAGTCTTATATTTCTGAGTTAAAGGCTACTGGTTTGTGAAAATTATTACAAATTAAGAATTTGCACACTTTGTGAAATTTTATTGAATTCCTTTCATAAAATAAAATATAATAAAATTAAATTAAATTATAAACGAGTTATTGGACAATAGCGTTTCATTTTTTCTTTTTTTAGTGGTTCGTATCATTATAGCTATACAAAGTCGATATTTTCTCTAATGTTGTTTTAAAATATATTTTGAGATCGCCTAATCTTAAACTCAGGAATCAAATAAAAATATATTTTGCTATCTGTTTTTTTCATTAATAATATTTCAGTAAATGCTAGAGCTTAATGACATATCGATTTTCTAAGTTTATAGATTTTTAAAACAAAGAATACAATTACCCATTTATGATACAGATATAACCATTAAAAATAATATACAAAAGCAACGATTTATGTTGTTAATTAATTCTAACTTAGCATAATTTTCTATCTTTATAAAGCTCTTTAAATTATCACACCCAGCTTTAAAATCGGAAAAAAAACTGGGGCTAGATCTTCATTTAGAATATTGAATACTGTTTGTGCCATAAAAAGATTAGCAAGAAATGTACTGTTAATATTTAGGCTATATTAACAAGCTTAATGGAACCAGATATCTTAGCATCAATAGTAAGAGGAAGCGGCAAAAACATTTTGAATATTTAGAAGGACGTGAATTGAGAACATCAGCGGAGTATTTAGTCAGAGTTGAACGCATAATGATAGTATATTTGTAAATTTAGAGGTTGAAAAGAAAATAACTGAAGATGATTAAAAACTCTTATTAAATGATCTGATTGTTATTGAAATAGAAAAAAAAGAGAGGTTATATTATTATAGTCTGATAATCAAAGATGGAGGGGGAAAAATGATACCAATTATTATTATTTTTTACAAAGAGTTATGGTCACTAATAGGTAACTAAAAATTAAATGGGTAAAATGCAAAAATAAGTTTTATTGGCATCAAAAAGAATAACCAAAGTAAATCAGTAGGTATCTTTAGAAATTATTAGTTTAGAATCGAAATCAGCAAACTTTATTGGTGTTTAAAAGAGCCAAACTGAAGTTAATAACGGGTTTATTAAATGGGTGGGATAAATGAGTAATAGACTTTATAAGAGTGGACTCTGAATGCGATCAAGGGAATAGGTTTCAAGTTATGGTTATGGTTATGGTTATGGTTATAATACTATGAATGAATTACTCGGTTTTTAATTTAGGCGGAGGAATGGTTTAGGGGTAGTGTGTCTATTTTATTTGCCATTAATTGGCTTTCTCGAAAATATGATCTACAACTATACACAATTCAATTGGGTGCTAAAACTAACACCCGTGCAATTTCCCAAAACCTAATAGAATTCTGTCTGTTAAGCTTTTAGTTTTAAATCAATCAGGGCTGGTAATTTTAAAGTCAGTTTATTTATAGCTTAATGAATTGTTATCTCTATCATTTTGTGTCTGTAAAGTGTTTATTTGGTATTTAATTTACAATATTCCTTTTAGTTTTTTGATAAAAGCGACAGTATTGATAATGTCAGGTAAATTACCAGCCAAATTGTTTCAAAGCTCATCGTAACTATTCCACTCTTTTTACCTTCCTTTTTTTATAATAATTGAGCTTTGTTTAAGTTCCTTGAATTTTATCTATTTATATATAAATCAAAATATATTGAAAAAATTGAAAAAAAAGTGGCTGGTACTTCAAATAATGTAAAAAACTATTATAGAACTATGTCCTCATATCTCACTTTCATATAAATATAGTTTGATAGTCACCGTTCCTGTGCCTAAAATAAATGGGTCTAATCAGTTATATAACTATAAAGTCATAATGGCTAAAAGGTAACTAGAAGATATTTTTTTAAAAAATTAAAAAAAAAGACTTGGGATTTATAGCTCTTTCATTTTTTTGGCTATTTACTAATAAATTTGAATTTTACTTTCGTTGCATTAAGAGTGGAGAAGGGCAGTTTCGGTAGTGCACACGTATTCCCTGGAGGTAAACTAGATGATCTCGACAGGGATCCCGAATGGAAACGTTATTTCAGCAGTCCAGAAAATGAGCAAGATTATTCAGAGCTAGATTCACTAAAAGTCTGTGCGATTCGCGAAATGTACGAAGAGACTGGATTCCTCGCAGTCAGCCAAAACATTGAGCCCGAGAAAGCAGCGTCGTTCCGGGGTCAGGATTTTTTAACACTAGTGCGAACCAACAACCTGAAGTTGAGTACGGACCGACTCATTCATTTTGCGAGATGGGCGACACCCTCGCATTTGCCGAAGCGGTTTGATACGCACTTTTTCCTTTTAAATGTGAGGGACAGTGATCAGTACATGAATATGCAGTTGCGAAATTTAGCTAATTCTGAGGGCAAGAGAACCGAAGAGATGATGCTCCTCCAAACCGACGAGCTCGTTCAGTTAGATTTAAAAACCCCTCAGGAATTCCTAACCCAATTTAAACAGGGTGAAATATCGTTATATCCACCTCAATTCTACCAAATGACCCAAATGTCCAAATTTTTCAAATGGGAGGATTTGGCAAAGAACTTTATGGCAAACAGCATTAGTGTCGATTCAGTTCCAATGCAGCCGTTCTTTGTCAAGAGCAAATCCCCAAAAGTATCCATACTAACTCTACCTGGAGATTACATGTACATGAAGAAACAAAATGTCGATGCTGTAGATATCAAGGACATACAACCACCACCACCCCTTCATCGGATGTATGCTGAGGGCAAATTTGGAAAACTGACTAGTATTGAAATTGTTGAGAATATTGGGGCAATTAAAGAATCCCCACTAGAAGTACCAAAATCGAAAATGTAAAGTTTTGAAAATTCAACTTTTTTATAGGTTTATTTAATGGATACTTGAATTTAATAGAGTACATGTGTGTTAGACTATAAAATAAAGGTGTTTAATACAGATTTCAATTCCTTTTTGGTGGGGAAACCTACGTAAAGCAAAGTTTAGCTTTAGAAATATTTAATTTAACAATAATAATATAAAAAAAAATACCAGAATTACACCGTCACCTCGAACAAACACCATCTTCATATTTCTAGTCATCGTCTAACCCAGATAAATTATAGAAACATAAATATTTTCAGCAATAAAATAAACAAAGTGGTTGGGAAACATAACGAGTGAGCGACTCCCATCTTTAAATATATTTATATTTTTTTGAGTATTCTATAGTATTTACCTGGAAAGATTCCTGATCCTTGACATCATCGCTAATAATTGTGATCTTCTCTTCTACATCCTGCAAAACCATATTGAGATGCTGATCGTAGGCATGGAGGCGACCAGTAAGTTCTCGATTGCCTCTCAATTTCACAAAGACCTTTTCGTCAAGCGATAGTTTGACCAGATCAAGTGGCTCATCGATCATCGAACCCATAGAGTTTGTTGACTCCATACTTTAAATAATATTTTTCTTTGTTAGTATAGCGAGTTTAGGGAACCTCTGATATAGAAACAGATATTATAAATTGTTTTCAAGATCTCTATATTGAAAAAACAAATAGATTACGGGAAAAAGAACAGTAATAAAAGAGGTTTTGAATAGAAATCGGGAAAGTTTCAAGGGAGTTATCTAAACTGTAAAACTATTCAAGAACCGAAGTTTCTTCTTTTTCGGCTTTCAGTTTTCATAAAGTAAAATGCCTTTTGTTTTTACTAAAAACAAAACTGAATAACTATATCAACTAAATCTGTCTGATTGGATTATTAGATACATTTTTCATCCATCCAAAGAACTATAAATAATAAGTATTGGTTGTAATTATAAATCAATTGTTAAATCAAATCACGATACTATATTCGCCAATAACTAGTCAATTAGGTTATTTTCTGACAAACCTCAATTTCTGATTTGGATGAAAAAAAATACAAGAATGTATATCACCAATAAACGTTTGATAAAATAAACAAATTTACCAATAGGAGGATAGAAAAACAAAGACCAAGAGCGCTTTTTCTTCAACTAATCCAGTGTGAAATAAAGTTGCCGCAAAAGACTTGTAACATTTCTCATAACTATATAAAAATGGAAATAAAAATGGTATCCAAATCTCTTCTGCAGCTGATGTTCACACCATTTTAACACTGAGTGTCAGTCGAATACACAATCTTTAACTCAATTAGAGATATATTGTTTGTATAGTATGCTTTTTTGATTGGATTTTCATTAGAGAAAATATTAAAAGAAAAACAGCTTTCTCAAAGACTCTATTTCTGGAAGATTCTTATAAATAAAAGATTCTGGATATTTTTGCAATGATGATCGAAGCGTTTAGTACGAGCTGCTTTCAATTATGAACATCTTTTTATTTAGATAAAATAAGTTTACACCTACCCCGAATCTTCAAAGGGTAAATACAAGAGCTGACCACTTTGGTACTGTTTGGATTCGCAATCTTGGTTTCAAATCAAGTAAAAAGCATAATCAAATAAAATTAGTGAAGATCTATGCAAATTGGGCTGATATTTTTTCTTATGTCTCGAAATAAATTTTAGAAAACTTCTTATATTAAAAGAAACATGAACATTTTTCAATATCTCTAATTTTTTTAAATTCGAATTTGTTGCAAAAGACTATAACGCAACCGATTAAAACATAAATTCTACAATAGCTACGAATAAAAAAATTGACTAAGTTAAAAGATCCCAGATCAAAGAAAACTGTGCCGATTTACCGACTGCATACCTACTAGACATTGCTTCAAGCCTTTCAAGAACTCTAGAATTAATATTTGATGCCAAATCGACTGGAAATATGGAAGTAATTATTCCCAGACATATACTTTTGGGATTATTAAAATATGCACGTACTGTCGAAAGCTGTATTGGTGGTAGGGCTCTGAAAATCTGGATTCAAAATACTTATATGAACATCATCTTGAAGAAATAACAACATGACAGTTTAGTGCCATGATTTTATTTTATTTTATTTTTTTACAGGAAATTTATTTTAAATTTAATATAAAGGTACAAAAGCTAATCTAAAATAATTTCATCCAACTTCCCATCTGCCGTTCTAGCAGCTCCACACCTCGAGGTTATTGAGTCAAGGATTAGAACCAGAAAAATAAAATAAATTTTTTATCAAAGCCATTATGAGAGCTCGAAAAGCCCTGCTGATAAAATCGTTGGAAAATGCGTAAATAGGCTGAATTAATTGAATAATTGTTTAATATCAAAATCAGGGGAATAAGAAATCCAACAATATTTCAAAGTAAAGGATAAAACTGTTTCAAAAAACACCATTGAACAGCATTCACACTAAAAAGTGAGTTCTAAAATATAATTAGTGAATTTTTAATGGATTTGAAATCAAAATAACAACAAATAAATTGGGCTCTATAGTATAAAAACGCTAAAAAAATTGATTGCCGCTTTATGCTGATAAAAACCATACTCTATAAAACGAAAAATTTTATCAATTCATCGTTGAAGATACTAGAAAAGCTTCTTTGTTCAGTTTTATGTCATTATGTTGATACCTTAAATCAGAAAAAAAAAAGTTCAGCGGCTTTAACAATTATCTTGAAACAGAGGTAGAAGGAATATTCTGTCAATAATTATTTTCCTAATAAACTACCTCCCCTCCCCCTTTCCATATAAAAATGACTTCAACAATAGTACACCTATAGCTAACCTTTCTAACTGATATTTATTCTGAAAAAAAATTACAGAAAAAATCCATATATCTAACTTTGATTGAAAAATCACACTTTAAACGGCAGGCTGTTTATATAAACAACAAATACATTTTATTAATAATTATAATTTAATAATGATATAAACTTTTATTAAAATTCTATGAAAAATTTCTAAGAAATTTAAAACCTGGAAAAACTGAGATCTAAAAGTAAATAGGTATCACCTATTTTTTCTTCAGGGAAATTTATTTTAAAGTTAATAAAAAGTTATAAAAACTAAATTAAAAAAATTAAAAAAAGTGAAAAAAGTGAAAAAATTTCACCCTACTCCCCTCTGCCACTCTGGCAGCTCCATACACCGATAGCATTGGTTCAAGGGGGCTGTTTAATTGCTTAAACTCTGGAGCCTAAGTGTTCGTGGCACGCGGATGCCAATCAGAAATTTGGCTGTTTCCAGTACAAATTTATGATCAGCAGTGTCAGATTGAAGCCGAATTAAAGTATTTTTAGAACCCCCCCCCCCCCAAGGATTTTTCCAACTA
>LSSL01004862.1:0-14337 GCA_001953115.1 Smittium mucronatum
CATGGTTATGCGCAACCATGAGTTGGTCGAGTCCGGTGCTTATCCTTATGGATTTGCCCCGGAGGTAGACGCTTGGCTAGATGCAGCGGAAGATAGGGATAGTGAAGTCTCGGCTTCGATCTCTATAGAAGCCCTTGAGTTGAGTGGCGACTTAGACCCATCGGCTGACTTAGCGGGAAAACCAGTTATGGAGGATATTTTATCTTCTTTACTGGGACTTTCGTTAAGTTCCGGTCCCATCCCCCCGGTAAGGTTCTGGCCTATTATTCCTACCTTGGGGGCTGTACAAACACTTAGTTTTGTCAGTACAGGGAGCAACGGGCGAAGTGTAGATAGGCGGAGTAAGGGAGCTATACCTGCCCTAAGTTCTCTGCTGGGCGAGGGCGAAGAGTCTACTAGTAATAGATTTCTCAGCGTTGCCTCACCTTTAGCTGCACAAAAACAGTTTAGGAGCGAGGATGTGTACCAGTCTAACTGGTATAGAGAATCTGCTTCCGACAGTAATTAACGTTTATACCAATACTACTATATGGGCAATTTTAATCATTTAAATTGATTTTAGCAATTCAAGAATGATTTTTTCCCAAACATCTATGTTCTATGATGCTTTTTCTTTTAATTTTTTTTTCATATTTAGTTTATATATATTTAAATTTAAATTATCTTTATGTTTTGTTGAATTAATAGCTGCAATAAAAAAGAATAAGAAAATCATTGTGGAATTTTTATAGAAAAGGAGAAAGAATTTAAAAATTTAAATAATAAAAATGACAAAAAAACAACTACAAAAACAATAATAATAAAAAATGTTTTGTTGAAAATTTAAGCTCTTAAACATATATATTTCTTTAATATCCAATATCCTAACAGAATCTATCACATCACCTCAATACCGATTAATAAAATTTATTAAATGCTTCAAAATAATAAAAAAATGTCTATTTATTTAAGTTTTTGATATATGAATCGTATTAGTTTAAATAAAGATACTTAGATTTAATAAAAAACCATAGATACACAGAATACCTTTCAAATATGTAAAAAAAGTTTCTCTAAAAACTAACTAATAAATTAATTAATTATGTATCAATAAAACTCCCAAAACACACTAAAATAAAAATTCGTAATATATAAAATATTTTCAATGCTAAGAAAAATATATCTTTACTTTGAATCCTCTATTTTGTTTTTTTTTCTAAAATTTCTTTCATATATTAGAGCATGAATTTTTTTTTTTTTTTTTGGAATGATAAATAAAAATATCTAAACTTAAGAAATAAATACATAAAGTTTTTTTAATTAGATAAAATAATATTTAGGGACTTCCTATTGGCATAATATTGTTTCATTATTTTTAAAAATATTCAAGTATCTAAAGCCACACCCTCATTTCAAATTCAGGACCTAACTAATAAATCATTAATGTAGAAAAGTGCTAAACTTAAACAAAAAAATATCGATTATAAATACGTAAGATTATTTGTCAATTGATTTTATAGTGATATTAAAACTATTTTGAATTTATTTATCAATATATATGATTTATAATGCTGGTAAAATGGGTTTTTTGTAAAGTGATAATAATTGGTTTTTAGTATATTATAAAGACAGCTAATAGCGTACAAGGAGCCCTGTGCAAGAATTTCCAACAGATTTTTTTATTATCCCCTCTTAATCTTCTCATCAACTTGGTTATTATGCAAAAGAAAAAATCCGATATCTATTTCCTGTTATAGTATACATCAGTTTAATGGATCGGGCCTCCACCATTTTTAAAATTTTCTTTAAAATTTTAAAGTAGTATGCAAAAGTTGATGTCTAAATTACCCTCTAAGTTTTCAAATCGAGATTTTTGCTCGCACAACAGAGTTTTGTGATCTATGTAGTATTATACGTATCTTTTATACTTAGATCTCGATCAAAGCAAGATCATTGGAATTAAAACATATAACCTTATAACTTTTTGATAATTTTTCCTGCTACATATAACTTGCATACCTCTGTCTTTTTGACCGACTTCTTGAAATTTTTTGAGTAAATCAAATAAAAATTGACTAAACCCAATTTGAATAACGGGCTTTTAATAAAAAAATGATTATGTATTTGGCTCTTTTTTTTGAGCAAATATCTCACAGGAGTTCCAAGAATGTTTTTTTTTTCACTGGAGCTCCTATAATTAGAAAATATTGCTGCTAGTTACGGTTTAAGGTGGCTTTAACCAACTTAAATTCGTTTTGGAAAATAGAAGATATTTTTTCGGGTATGCTTCTCTTATAACTTTGGAGAGTGAGACTATCCTTAAGCTCCTTCTGATTAGCCGAGTTTAGCTTATTTCGAGATAAATTAAGCCCAAGCTCAACAAGATGTTAGTATGAGTAGATAGGGGCTGCCATTGATAGACTTTTGAATCCTAAAATTGGCAAAAACCCCCTGCATCTTGCTGATATTGGATAATATTTTCTCATTTTTGAGTTAAGCAGGTTAATTTATAATATTTCTGGGATAACTTATACTTTAAATTACATATTGTGCACCTAAAAATGAATACTGTGTATTTTTTTAAATTTTTTTGCTAAAATTGAAAGAAAATAATAGAAATCATGTTTTTATCACCTTTCATCAGATCAAAAAGCAGAAAGATCCAAATCTTAAGGGGGAGTGGTATTTAAATTATAAAAAATTGAGGTAGCCTTAAGAACATTATATTAAGTAAACTTTTTATAAAAGTTAAACATGTACTGGGTGATAAGTGTGATTATATATATTTATCATTGGTGGTTGCTGATGAATAATTTTTAATACAAGACTTTATATTACATTTACAGCTATTTTTTCAATCAAATTCAATAACTCTTCATTTATATTATGAAATTTTATACAGAAAAACTCGCAAATAAGCTGTATAAATTTATCATAATATACGCATTCTCAAAATAAGAGTAGAAAAATTACAATTTTACAACATAAGGTTATTTTAATGTGTATCAAGCACGAATAATAACTCGAAGCTGATTTCTTTTTTGGGTGTTTTTATTTATTTATGTGTATTAGATTTTATGTAAGATTTTTTTATACTCCATTTCTAAAGCTTGGTAATACCATTTCCTTCTGATACTAATATAACTTTACCGGGGGATTAAAAGATTATTAGACTATCTTTATGATATAATATAAAAGTTAAAGAAATTTCTATTAATTTTATTATTATTATATTAAATTTAATATTAAAAAAATTTAAACAAATTCTGTCCAAACATCTGATTTCCAACCATAAGAAAGTAATTATTCAAAAATTTTAGAAAAACGATTTTTTAGCAATTTTTTTTAAAAATTACATTATTAACTAGAATAATAATAATAATAAATCGCTCCTATTTTGCTATTTTTATACTTTTCATTATGCTGAATTTTTTTTATGTTTACTCTAGTTTTTTTTCGTCGCTTTTTCGATAAATGGCTTAATATGAGTATTCTTGCATAATTTTTTTACGATAAAATATTGAATTATATTTTATAGCCGAGTAAAAACTACTAACCGATTTTCCAAGTATTATTTCAATGAAAATTTTAATGCCTGTATAATAATAATAATAATAATAATCGATCAATAGAATAAATTGATTTTTTTAGTCAAGTTTTTATTTTTATTTGATAAAAATTATTTTTTATTGAGTTTTTGCTGCAATAGATAACATTGCAAATTTAATCTAAATTTATAATATTTTAACTTTTAATTTTCGCTAAAATTGGTTAAGAGTAGACTGAATATAAAAAAATCGACTGATTTGGCATATAATAGGATATTTTAAGCAATTTCAGATGAATATGAAAATAAAGCCAATAATTGTACCATTTTATTAGTCCATTTTTGATTAATTTACATTAAATTAGGTAGACGAAGTTATTTAGTTTTTTGGAATGAATAAAAAATGATGATTGAATATTTTATAGATAAATAAAACCAAATCAATTTGTTTCAAATATTTTCAAAAAATTCCAAAAAAAATTATAAAAATAAGCTATGTCTATAAGAAATTTATTAATTGAGAAAATAGTATTTTTACGCATAAAATTACATATATTTTTAGGTTTGGATTTATTTGAAAATTAAATAATCCATCAAATAATTGAGTGGTTTTAAATGTAATGATTTAATATTAGGTTATAATTTTTTTCTTTTTTAGAATAAAAATATCTTTACAAACTTGTATATCGAATTTCAAAAATAAATATAATTAAATCTTGGTTATCAAAATAAAATTTAAAAATAACTTTAAATCATCGCTATATTCAAAATTTAGCCTAAATGAAATATAAATAATAAAATTAAATCTTATTTGAATAGTTATTTGAGCTTGAATGTGCGTTCCTCACAAAGATAATTCATGCCAAATTATATTTTTTGTACCATATTTATATTGATTTTCTTTCTTTCTAGTATGAATAAATAAAATATTTAGCTTTTAATACATAAAATATATAATAAAAATTTCAAAAAATAATCCAAGTTGGTCTATTAAATGTTATCTAAGCCTGTGAAGGTGAATACCTACCATTTTTTAACTTATTCACCGCTATATTTTCCAAATACTTTTAAAATGTCCATAATACTTCAAGGGAGTGATCGAATTTTTTTTAAAGTTTTTTATTGCCCCTAACCCATTTTCTAAGCCTCCATAAATACCACCACTTATTATCCATTTAAAATAAAAAAAGTAAAATAAACTCATGTAGTAGTGATAGATTGTCTATATAATAATCTTGTTTTTAATTTCGTTTCAAAAAAAGAGTCAAAGACTAATATTATTCGGTGCAATGAAAAATTATCCTAGTTGAAAGAAAACTATTCTAAAGGTTTTGCATAATGTAGTTTGTTTTTTTAATGCGGTAAATAAGGTGCAATTTAAATATAGCAAAATATAAAAATTTCCCTATTTATGTTTGTACGCTTGTAAAAAATACTCCTTGTATAAAGAAATTTTATTTATTTCTTTTAAAAAGTTAAAAAATCAAGGGAGAATCAAAAAAAAGATTTATTCAAGATTTTTAATTCATTTTTAACCAAACTTTAAATCTAATGCACAAGAATTTTTTTTTAGAAACCATCTCAATAAATTTGTATAAATCAACGAGTGTATGATTTTACACAGCTTCAAATCGAACGAATAAAAAAAATCATTTCGATTTAATGAAATATAAATGAAATAGGTGATATCTAGTTGTTTAATGGAGCTTATAACTATAGATCATTTAGAGATAGAAAACAGTCAAGTTTATTTATATTTTGCTCGAAAATCGAGTGAATTATCTTTTTTTGATTTAAAATCGTTCAGTTATTTGATTGGTTATTTGATTTTTAAAATAAATCCAAACTTAACAATATATAAGATTTTATATATAAAAAAACTGTTTTCTCAATTAATAAATTGCATATAGACATAGTATATTTCAACAATTTTTATTAAAATTTTCAAAAATATTTTGAGCGACTGAATCCGTTATTATTTATTTAAAAAATAGTATGTAATCGTTCTTTATTGAATTCAAAGGTTAAATTTTTTTCGTTTACCTAATTTAATGGGATTAGTCTAAAATGGCTTAATAAAATGGCACGAATATTGGCTGAATTTGCATATTCATCGGAAGTTGCTTGAAATAACAGATTTTTCTATAAACAGTCGAATCTAAACCGATTTAGACATAACTCATCAGTTAACTTTAAGAATCCTCAATTCAACACAAGTATTTTATATATATACAGGGGTTTCTCTGAGAGCGGACACTTCCCTATTAATTTTTTACTATTTTCCTGATTCGGAGACTTTTAAAAAGCTCTATGTATATATTTATTATTATCTCAAATTTAATTCCAAAAGAAGAATCCGCCTATCGAATAATATGGAAACTTTATTAGAGTCAGCATGTTTTTCTAAATTAATTTCTTGGAAAAAATATGGTTTTATTTTAATCAATGGTTTACATAGTATAAAAAAAGTTTGACCTTGAAAGAATTCCCACATTTGCGATTGATTTTTTATTTTTATTTTAAGAAATTTATATAAAGGATTTAAATTCCAGTATAAAACATAAAAAAAATACATTAAAAAGTGCAAAAAACATACTCCATCCCATCCATCTCTGTAGATTAGAGTTTTTGCCCTTTTTACATCGATGAAATCCTTTTTTACACCAAATTCTCCTTTTAAAAGAGTTTATATGTTCATTTGAGTAAAAATGTCATTTTATAACTCGATTTTTTATCCTTTAAAATGAAAATGATAGCAAATAACAATTGTCATCGAGTTTTAAATAGGATGACTTACCACACTTCCGGAAAAAATTCTGATAGTTAGCTAATCATATTAATTTTATAAATTAACCTATAAAGATTTCTGAGAAAAGGCATCGAGTATCCTTAAGAATCACAATTACACGTGTTTTTACATGTTGGGGCATTACTTTTTCAAAAAGGGACTAAGTATCTGTCTATAATGTTTAATTGGCATCGGTTAGCTAATTAATACCCAAAATTATCACTAACCTATCAATAGGGATGAGATTTTTGGTATTGAAAAAGTCAACGATAGCTGGTTACAAATAAAATAAAACATGGACTTTATTTGAATTATGGAGGCCAATTCTAGTTGGATTAAATAGTGACTTAATTTATAAACTACAGCATTTTTTCATGCAATTATTTATGGCAAGCTTTAAGAGTATAGCCCCATCTAGTCCCCTTTTCTAAAGATAAACTCGATCTTTTTTAATTTATTTCCATGGTGGATATTGATGGAGGGTAGAGGTTTTTTTATTCTAGAACTCTAAAAATCAAAGAAGGGTAGAAGTTTTGAAAAGAAAGAGAGGTAGAAAGAGATAGCATAAAAAAATTTATATTTTAAAATGCCGTTTTGGAAGATAACGCCAATCTGTGACTCATCATATTTTTCCATATTTTTTTTTATATTCTACTTAATTTACATTTAAAATATTTGATTTTTTTCCAGCATGTAATTCCAAAAATTGTAAAAATAGCACAAAAAGAGGCTGAATAATAATGTATAAGAAAGGATAAATTAGTAAAAAAATATTATTGAGACTGCTTTTCTCTACCCCATTCTTATTGTGGTTGAAACATATGATAAAAAAACAAAAATAAGGATATTTAAAGTTTAGTGATATTTAGGTGAAAGTATGAATGTTAGTTGTTGACGGGATATATGTTGGCATTGATATGAGCCACATCCGCCTATATAAATCTATTTCATAAACTAAGTGATAAAATGAATCGAAAATTGGTGTGAGTAGGATTAAATTTTATCTAATATGATTATGCAATATATCGAAATTGCATTACTTTTAAAGTGATGAATGATCCAGCTCGAGTTAAGAAATGTAATTAGTAATGTATCCCTTAAAAAAATGGTTGACTGAATGTTCTGAAATACTATTTGCACAAAAAAATCCGAGAAATTAATTCGATTGGAATAATAGGGATACTTTCTACCTATATTTTTATGATGCACGAACGACGCATATTTTCAATGGAGGGAGGTAGAGGCATTATCTTGTTATGTCTATTAATATCAACTATGGGTTTTAAGAACATAAACGAGATTCTTTTCAAGATCAGGAGTTTTTATATATATAAACCATTGGCTAAATAAAATTTAATTATCACCAAAATAATAAATGGATAAAAACACACTATTTTCTAATAAAATTTCAACATTTTGCGAATACAAACTTATTTTGTAATATAAATTCCAAAATAACCAATAAATTTTTGCCTCATCTTAGCGCCATATTTACAAATTAGCAAAGCAGTAAATATTTAATAGGAAAATGTCCGCTCTCAAATAAAATTTCCCAAATTATGTGGATATTTTCAAAAGCTTTAGATTCTCAGAATATTGGCACCTCACTTCTCATCTCTTTTCTGAAGAATTTACTTGAATAATTCTATATTAAGAATAATGGAAAACAGCGGATTAAAAATGGTCTAAAATGATGAAATCCAGTATTTGGGCGTATCACCACAAAGATTGCCTACATGCGCAGATGCTAGAATAAACACGAATATACTAGTTTTCAGAATACTAGTATGGAAAGTGATATAAAGCTCCATGATTTTAATATTGACCAATAAAAAACAACAAAATTTTTATAAGATTTAT
The DNA here is from genome assembly GCA_001953115.1 of Smittium mucronatum. Lineage (NCBI taxonomy): Eukaryota > Fungi > Kickxellomycota > Harpellomycetes > Harpellales > Legeriomycetaceae > Smittium > Smittium mucronatum. Next base: position 8,175 of record LSSL01004862.1, read on the forward strand.
TATTTTGTAAAGCCTGAATAATCAAGATGAACGAGATTTAGCCTAAAGGTTTTAGGCTTGGGGAAAAAATCACTACTTTAAATCCGATGATTAGATGAAAAAATCACACTATTTGTTTTTCCCATGAAAATGTTACACATATTATGTGACTATATCTTCCATATTAAGAAAAAATAGATTTTTAAACCCGGAAGTTAGACTCGAAAAAATTGATTATTAATAGTCGCATTCATATCTGGAAAGTTATAAAAAAAAATTTTATGGCAACCATTCGTGTGCCCAAACTTTTTTCCGTTTTCGGATTAATACATAAGATTTTTCACTTTTATCCATGATTGATTTTCATTAAAAAAACTTTTCTTAAAAATTTTACTTTTAATACCGCCAAAATTAATTGGAAATCCGCTAATTAATATACATATGAGCGCTAATTTAACCAGATTTTTATTGGTCACTTCTCAATAAGGTTGCAATATTGTTGGGAAATAAATTGTCGATATCAGATAAATAGCAATTTACTCATTTGTTAGATTTTTTTAAAGGCCCAACTCTATCGTTTTGACTCTTGAAATTTTTGGTATTGCATTTAACTCTTTCAGAGCCAGCTGCACAAAATGCCCCCAAGTATTATTAAATAATATGATTTATAAATAAACCCAAAGCTATAATTTGGTTGGCTATTATATCATCAAATCCAAGATGGTGGATTGTTTGGGTATTACCCAATATTTTTTTTTGGTACAAATAGTCAAAGTGTAAAAAATGTAGATTTTTAGCCTCATGGCTTCTAATGAATAATTTTCTTTCAAAAAAAAAAAAAGATAATGTGAGGCTAAATATCTAGTCGGGGGAGATTTTCTTTTCTATTAATAGAAATAATTTTTTGGTTTCACATTTTTTAAATCAGTTTAAATGTTGGATAACAGATCAAGATCTGTAAAGGGTATATTACGCTCGACTTCATAGCTTATTTACAAAAAGCATAGGAATGTATATTTGGTGCCTTTGTTAAACAAGATGATATTCCACCGTTGAAAGATATGTTTGATTCACTTTTGCAATATTTATACTGCTGAATTAACCAAGTTTGATATCTATTTTACGAATAAGCTAAATTTTATCATTTCAATCAGGATTATTATTTTTATGGTTTCCGCTTATTGTTTTCATAAAATTGAGTTTTTTTTGCAAAAGAAAAGACTTCTGCCATTTATTCAATTTGGTAAAAAGTAGCTAGAATCATATAATTGTAAAACAACATATATATAATAGTTTTAGAGGTTAATATTAATAAATTGGTTCAAGCACAAGAATATGGATATTATTTTCTAAAATAGTTTTTAGAATAAACCCTTAATTAGATTGAAGAGGGGAATTGAATATATACGGCATTTAACCTTGTAAGTCCAATCTAATATTTCTATTTCCAATAACCGCTTTTCTAGAGCCGAGACTTTGAGCTAGAAACTTCAATCTTCTTTGGATTTATTTTATTTTCTCAATATAATTTTATATTTTCAGTTTTATTAGAAGAGTTTTACTGTAATATTTTTTAAAAAAAATTTGAGCAGGTTTTTAATATCACTTTATAAATACATGTATTTTCAATATACTAATAACCCAATCCTCTTATAAATTTCATTTCTAAGAATTTTTTGGCACTCAATGGGACAAAATGTCTTATTTAAGCCGGTGAATTTATTTCTTAAAATGCAGGCTTACCCAATGAAGATAGCTATTCCGAGATGTATTCCTCCCAAGACTAAAAATTGAAATTAGGAATTTATGCCTTCATTGTCTATATTTTTATAAATTACTATCTGGAACATATGGGAAATGAATTACTAATAGACTTTTTTGATTTAATAAAATATATTAAAATATTGGTGTTAATATTATATCAACTATAGTACCTGATATAGAAAGATGCTTGTAAAGGAAATGCTGGAGCGTATTCCGATTTATACATTTTTACATAACAGCCAAAAGGAGCTCATATCAATTCTGCTCAATTATTTAATAAATGCAATTGAAATCGATTGAGCTTAATATAATAAAAATCGAACAGTAAATTATTCTGGCATAACAAATGTAAAAAAATTCGGCGTTTATTCACAAGAGAAATGAAAATGTTTTAATTCTGCTAAATGATAAATTCTTACAGCTATGTGTTCGAACGGGTGATGCCATTTCAGAAAAAAGCTGAATTATTGGATATATATATTAAAGGCATCCAATTATATCTATTTTTATCGTATTATGTATAAATACTGGCCTTTTTTTTGACTTGATACGTAAGTATATTTTCCCGCTGATTAAATTAATATAAAAAAAAAAAAAGAATTTGAATACATTTTAAAAAAGTGTACAATTAGTTAGCCTATTAACTACGGGAATTTGTCTATTCCAGGGACACAGTGTTTATTTTCAACTATGGCCAATTAATTTTAACCAGTTTCCATCTGGATGAGGTCCACATATGTCCAATAATTTAACGACCCCGTTTTTCATCTAAGTGGGATTGAAAATGATGACAACTTTGTACTATGCCCAAAATGAGTTAAAGTGAAACTTATTAGCCGTTTATTTGTTGGGACGCGTAATTTTTTCTACAAAATGGCGTGTTTAGTGGAACTAAGAAAATGTAACTTTTGAGATGAGGGCTTTATAAAGGGTTAGTAGACAAAAGATGACACATTTTAAATAATATTAATAGACTCCCTTCGCACAAAAGAGTAGATTCCCAGTACCGCTTCATTCGGACAAGTGTGAACTTTTTCCAAGAACTGTGAGAAAACACTAAATCAAGTTTGATTTCCCATTTGTATAGTGACTTTCAAAGGTACAATTGTAGTTTTTAAGGTATTAGAAAAACAAAAAGCAAGTGTAAGGTGAAATCCAGCCATTTATTTAAAACTCCATTCAACACGCACCAGAAACTAAAAACCACATTGGGCAAATAGCCAAGACTTTAATATTTTTTGTGTTTTAGAAATTGAGAGGATTAGTTGGTTCCTAATAAGATATATCCAATGAGAATAAATATCATTCCCGCTCAAATCCTCTTTAAAATATACAAACTTTAGTAGTCATCAGATATCAGTATTTCGTGCTAAAGAGATATAAGGATTTTCTTTTAGGTGATCTAAACAGAGAGTCATCCCAGGATAAATATTAAAAAAAATCCGATTAATATGGCCATATCCAGTCTCCGTTCGAGTCAAATAGGGTCATCCCCATGAAAATCCAGTGCAACTCCTAAACCCCAACAACAACTTTCCAAATTTGGTAATTAATTAGCTCAGTACCCATAGTATTCATTTTTCCACCAATCTTTTTTTGTATTTCTCCCCATCAATTCAAAATCCGTGAAAGTATCGGTTTTGTAATCTATGGAATGTAGTCAATTCGAATCCATAGAAACAACTCTACCAAAATCTGTATAGTAACAGTTGAAAACTTTGGGCTTTCTATAAGCATTGGGGAAAGGGGGAAGGGCGCAGAAAAGTGACACAGGTAGAAATGAACATAATTAGTGTTTTCCGCAGTCATAAACTTAGATTGTTAGACCTTCTATCTATTTTTTTTTTGCTATTCTTATACGGGCATTTATACTTTTCTTTAAACTATTTAAACTCATAGATTTGACCTCATATTTTACTTTATCAAATTCATTGTACAATTTACTATACCCATATATTATTACAGATGTTATACTCTTCCCACTATATCGCTCTCTTTTCGTTGACACTCTTGCTAAAAGGTACTTACATAAACCACATACTTTAAGATGCGATCAAGTTTAATACTTTTCTAAATATGAATTTATTTTAATTTTAATAGGCGTTAGTTCAGTCCCAAATAAATGTGTTCCAAAGAGTCAATATGTTAGTTCCACCGCACCTGCAATTTCATCTACCCCAGTCACCACCCAGACTAACAGTGCTTCCCCTGCTGCCACTACTCTTTTAACCACAATCAGTGTGGTTACATCTTCTACCTCTACTCCTAAATACACTTTGGATAAGGATGTAATTCTACCCACTGTGCTTATTTCCAGTACTCCGGGTGTAATCATTGAGCCAACTTCTCCCCCCCAGTCTACTGCAGTTCCAACGAACAGTTATCTCTCTTCCAGCACTCCAGACATAATTATTGAACCCACATCTTCTCCCCAGACTACTGCAGCACCAACTAGCAGCTATTTTTCTTCCAGTACTCCGGGCATAATCATTGAACCCACATCTCCTCCCCAGACTACTGCAGTCCCAACTAGTAGCTATTCTTCTTCCAGCCCTCCAGGAATAATTATCGAGCCCACTTCTCCCCCTCAAAGCACAGTGACAACAACCAGCAGCATTGAGGTTGTTCCATCAAGCACACAGGGTCCCATTGTTGATCCAAAGGAGGGAAATGTTGATTTTTACAATTTTCAAGCTGGTTCTTCCCTAGGCGACTTAGTCGTCGAGTACTGCCCACAAAACGCTGTAATATCCAACAATCAGCTAGATATGATTTTATCTCCACAATGCGGCACCAACATAGTATACAACAAACCCATGAAAACAGGAAAGGTTGAAGCCAGTCTCCGTATGGCACCTGGATCAGGTGCTGTTACTGCTCTCAGCTTCTTTGGTGCAAATCTCGATGAAATAGATGTTGAGTTTGTCGGTCGCGATCCTATCACCTGGCAGTCAATGTATTTTGTGCGCGGTCTTGCTGTAGATAAGCTGGCTGGGTTTCATTCTGCCTCTGACGGGACTCCTCTGGATTCCAATTTCCACACTTATGGAGTTGAATTGCTCGACAACGCCATAAACTGGTACTTCGATGGTAATATTGTTCGTACTCTTCAAAAGACTTCTGATGCCACCTTCCCATCCCAGGCTGGTGATTCCGTCAAGTTTGGGGTTTGGAATGGTGGTGCAGTATCTCCCGATTGGGCTGGATATACCGATTTCTCTACTGGTAACAAAGTTGCGTCCATGAAATGGATCAAATTCACACACTACAATTAATTTATTTGCTAATTCATCACATCCTCCTTTTATAATCTCATACAAATCTTATTTCTATTGATCGACCCTAATGTTCACGTGAGGGCAGTGATAGACCTATTAATATAATCTATTTGGAGGAAGGAGGGACTTTAATGTTTAATAATGTTTTAATAATAGTTTTGCATGTAATAAATTAATAATTAAGTTTTCAAATTGATCTTTTTAGTCTTTGGCGTTATCATTGATTATTTTGGCTTATTATCTCTGGGATTGTGTTTTTTATTTTGGGTTGCTCCATATATTAGAACCAAGTGTAAATCCGAAAATCCATATTTTAATAAACAACATCGCGTATTTATTTTCCCCTCTGTCTGCACAAATTTCTCAATTTAGGTTGGCCAATAAAGTTGCGGCTTTTAATATTCCTAATAGCTTATTTAAACTACTGCATTACAATCAAAAAAATAAGTGCTGACGCTAATGAAATCAAAAATTAATAGAGAAACCTTATTTCAATAACTGAAAAGAACAAAAAGCTTGAAATTTGTAATAATCATTTTGGTGAACTGGCCAATGATTCTACTGGGTATAGCCGTAGTGCCACTAAGTGGGAATCACTGCTAATTACCGACTGCGACTGCTTCCCAGAGTGTGACACTAGTATCAAATGGTCTGATATCACCATAGCATTAAGTGATACACCTAAACCTGCACTGATCGAGAGATAGCATATCACAAATGGCCAACTTTAAAAACTTGGATAGCCGACCTCATTAAGTCGCCCATCAGGCCAGAATGGCCGCCTGGGTGACCGGCAGTGCAAGATGGATAAAAAAATCTTGTGTTCAAAGTTTAAAAGGTGAAAAAATCATCACCATAGTCGACAGGAAAAATAAAAATAACTACTCTAAAATCCACCGGTGGACTGTGGACCGAAAAATCGGCGGAAAAAGAAACTGGATGAATCTTCAGCTGCTGTACCCTGACCTGAAACTTGCCCTCCAGGACATCGGGAAAATGCGAATTGAGATCTCCCGGACCGTCCAGCGACTATCAAATATGAAATTTTTAGATGAAAAATTCAAAAAAAATTGTCCCTTCTGCAAAATCTATTTGTCTGAAATTGTCGACCACATTTTATTAAATTGCTCTCGATGGGACAA
>LSSL01004865.1:0-21871 GCA_001953115.1 Smittium mucronatum
GATCTACACAGAACATTTAAAAGTATTATCGAAGAGAAATCTGCTGTTACTTCTATCTTGAAACAATAAGATCGCAGAAAAAAGAGAAATTAAAAGTATGGTTTGTGTTGATGTCCATAGATAATATCTCTTTGAAGGCCAAAAATTTTTTGATCTAATTTTATAAATCATTTTACATTTCTATTGACACAACTAGAGGTTTGTATATGTTTTTGAACCTTAAAACTTTTGTTCAAAATAAAAACCGTGCTAAATTTTGCTACCAACATTAAAGAAGAACGAAAAATCATTAATATTAAAGAAAAGCGCCTCAACCATACTAGTAAAACCGATTCATATTTTAGAATAGTGATGGTTCCATATTGTATTTCTTATTTGCCTTCGTTTTTTGAAAATGTTGTGTTATAATCCAACGCTGCTCTCTTTTTTTCTTTCTAGTGGATTAACATTTTCCATACATTTTACAAGGATTGAACCCAACTTTCGGTATATTTGTTTTGATATAATTCGATACAATTCGGATAACTTTGCTAACCGATTATTCTTTTATGAGCCTGAAGTTATAATATACTCTGGGTTATTTAATTAAAGAGATCTATTTAAAAATAATAATAAATATTTAAGTGACCAGCAGTATGTAAATTTATCTTTACATAGATCATACCAGCTTGGAATTTGGTTAGTGAAATCGAAACAATTAAGCCTGCTGACCATAAAGATTTAAAACCCCGTTGTCAAACCAATTACATTTAATGAAAAATAAGGCACAAAATGTCAAAATATTGGCATTAACGTATTTTACAATTAAATCTTCATAATTAAGGGGTTAATAAAATTTTGCTCAATATACGTTATCATTTTTATCGGGAAATTATGAAAAAAAATTTGGTCTATCCAGCAACAATAGGCTAGAGCACAGACCTACTCATGCTTTTCAGAATTGATCGTCAAAAATTAATTCCATTTTGAATTTAAAAAAATGTATTTACAAATGAGAAACCATTATTGGACTTATTTTATTCCCCGCAGATTAGTCAGTGAATAATTTCAAAATTAGTATTTCTACCATTTTTATCAATTGAGGGGATTAAGCCTTTCAAATTAGATGTATGAAAATAGCGAATATTTTATTTATTAATAAATTTATAAATATTGTACAAACGTTTATAATTTACTGATTTTTATATATTATCTGGCGTAAAATCACAAGTCTCACTAACAAGAAACCAATATCTTACAAGTTCTTGTTTTTTTTTTGTTATCCCTGAATTTTATTTAAAAAAAAACTATCTTAAAAATGCAATAAAATTCGATATTTATCAACTTTTAAACTCAGGATTAGTTACCATTTTAAATTTCAGGGGTAACTATTTACTTCTATTCTATAAAGTATCTGACAATTAATATAAAATAATCAATGGAATGCGAATGTATAAAGGATCAGCTCAAAGTGGTGTAAATTTTGACTGTAAAGAAGGTACAATAAGGGGTGCTGAAAGTTAAACATCGATAAAATGTATAAAATTTAATCCCCCCAAGTTTCCTAGCAAAACAAATTTTAATTTCCCATTTAAATTATATTATTAAAGATGAGTATAATCCATATCATATGTTGAAAATCCGAAATATTTCGAACAAAGCCATTGTGATCAGAGATTATACTAAAATTTATAATGAGAAAAATTCCTATCATCTGCATATTTTAAAACAATATTTTATTTAATTACCTTACAATTTATTGAGATATTTAAATTTTAGTTGTGTGATTAAATGATTTTATTAATCGTAAAACAAGAATACTTGAACTTGTGTTATAAATCAAACTGCATTCGAGTAAGTGTATTTTCATACATAATATTCATACACTATTGGATGCTTTGAGGGTGAGAATTCTGACATTAGTGATGATGCTCATAAAAAAAATCAATGCGAAATAAATAAAACAACCTGTTTTGTTGCCTACTTTTCAAGTCCTTAACTAATGAGTAGATCCAATTCAAACTGCGAATATAACCATTTTTCTCAAAAACAAGTAATGGTTTTTGAAAGTGAATATCGCAATTAGCCAACTTTAAAAATTCGGAAAGCCAATTCAAAAAGGTCGCACAGAAAGCTCAAATTGACGAACTGCGCGACAATCAGTGCCAGATGAATTAAATAAACTGTTAAAATCCAAAATATGAAACCAAGATGTATATAGTCTACAGAAAAAATAAATTGGATAGTCGAAAATACACCAGTAAGGTCTAAACCAAAGCTTATGTTTAGAAGTAAGCTGGATCAACTTCGAGCTACTGAGAACCGTTCTAGAGCTAGAGATTAAGGACATCTTGAAACGATAATTTCGTTATTCATAACCTTTCTATATCTATCAAATAAAGATGTTTTAAATTAAAAAAATAAAAAATGTTTTCAATCATGTAGAAGCGATTTTATTTAAAACTTTTCACTCCATTATAATAAAATTATACAGTGGAATAAACATTTGGATTAGATAATCAGACATTTCACACTTGAATAGATCTTATTTAAAAAAAAATCAGATTCTAGATTTTATAAATTTCTGATTAATACAACTGTGGATTTTTTTATGGAAAAGCCGAAACTAGTATTAAATTGGCTTCAAATTGAGCTCAACCGGTCGTTAATTTGTTCTGTAAAACTCAAATTTTAGAATCCTATCCATGTGTCTAAAACATTTAAGCTTCGGTTTTTGAGCAATTTTCGAGTTCTTTTGAGCCAATTACAAAAAATTATAAATTTATTTGGTTTCAGAGGATATTATTGTATGAAAAAATTCATAAGTTTACTTTTTTGAATATATCTTAATTTTATTAAATTATTGGCTACTTTAAAAAAAAAAGTCTGGGTAAAAAATAGTGAATATAAATACTTTATTGGCAATTAAAATTTACCTAATTTCATTTAGATATCTTTAAATTTTATCTGATATTTAATTTACGTAAATAAATTCCTGTATATACACATTTACAATATTAAGAAAATATGTGAAATTTTACATATTTACACATTTTTACATTTTAATATTATTTTCACTTTTATCAAAAAAAAAATAATTAGTTTTTTTTTGAAATACAGCTACGGGTAGTTTCACAGATGTTTTTTTGATTTTGTGATTTTTTGTTGCGAAAGTATAATAAAACACAATTGCTCCAAAAATAAATACAATGAGTCTAAAATTCCAGTCAAGAAGAAGTGATGAAATATCATAAAATATAACTTATTAATTTTAATATCCTAAGTTAAAAATCTTCGGGAAAAAAATGTATCGATAAAAAGATTCAGCTAAAAGAAGGAAACTATAACTGAAAAATATTTTTGCATCTTAATAAGGCTAGATCATTATTTAACCACGTATAAATTGTGGCTTAAATCTCCCAAATAATCATTATAATTATTTATTATTTTACGTTAAACGATATTTAATATTATTTTCTTTCATGAATTCTGATCTTTACTAAACTAATAAAGATAAAATCCAAATATGATATCATAAATTTTATTCGTATTATTAAATCGTCTTTTAATTTGATTTTTTAAAGAGCATTATATTTTAATTGGTGATGAACTAATTATTTTTTTAATAAATAAATGACATGCAATGACGTATTAGCAGCATTATCAAAGCTAAAAAACACTCCATCAAAAAAAACAGATCTTATCGGCAAATAAATGCATCAATTTCATAATATTAAAACCTCTTAAATGATACATATTCTAAGGTAAGTATCAACTAATTTAATAATCGGGTGGATATTTTTTAGTTTTTATATTTTGAAGTACGATAAAATTGTATTAAAAAATACTTCTAAATACATTAAGAATGAAATAAAAATATTATTATTCAAAAAATTATAAATGTTCTATTATACTCGATCGTTCGAAAACTGAATATTTATACCGTAATTTTTTTAGGCTCACTTTACTATATAACTTAACAAATTATATTTTATGATTTTTTTCAAATATCTCAAATTAAATTGAGAATAATTGTTTTACTATCTGCACCATATCACTTTCAAAAAAAATTTTCTTTAAAATAATATGACAAAAAGTAAATTAAATTTTATTCGGGTTAAAGATAAGATTATACAAAATTCAGAATAGCCCAGTTTTACTTACGATAATTGAAGATTTAACGTTACACTTATAAAAAATATTATTTATATTTTCAAAAATTTCACAAAATAAAATGAGTTGCAGAAATTTGACCATTTAAGCTATATCAAATGTGACAAAGGATAAATATATGAAAATTATAAGAAAGAAACAGAAGACAATTTTCCAGGACAGACTCCGCTTTTTTTAAATCAAAAGCTTTTATAATAGCTATTCTATAAATAAACACATAACTGGATTATAAAAAAGATACATTAATATTATTAGTATAAGGATTAATCGTATTGATTTTTTTAAAAATATTAATTAAGCACATTTTTTGCTCTGAAGATTCACATTTATAGCTTAATTAAAACACAGAAAGTAAAGATAAAATTATTAAAATGTAAAATATATATATATATATATATTACATTTTTTGGATATTATTTGCTGATTTCTTTTCGAATTTCAAAGCATTGTTATTATTGATTAAATGGGATGGTTAGAGAAAAATAGTTTTATTCAAGAATTGTTTGTTTTGTTTTATATTATGTCAAATTTATCGATTTAGGACTATTTTAAATAATTGGATACGCTTTATTTATTTTTATGGAAAAAGAAATATTGCGTTAAAATCATATATTTTAATATTAAATTAAATAAGATGTGAAAAAATTAAAAATAATCCTTGAATTAGTGTCTTTATCAAATTATAGAATCATAAAAAATAAAAATTATAAAAATTTAATGACATTTTTAATGGTATTTTAAATATTTAAAATAAATCAAAATGTTATTTTTCAGGTTTAATAAAATCAATTAATCTTTTTAAACAAGTTAATGATATATTTGTGCTTTATATATACCACCAGTTGATGATAGATAGTTTATTATTCAGCTATAAATCATTATTCCCATTTCAGTTAACATTAAGAAAAAATATCACGTCTAAATTTATGCTTTATATTTTTAAAAAAACTTTTAATAATTTTTGTTTATACTTATAAATTTTTTAAATTGGAGTATATTTCTTGTAGATAACTCTCAATGAAAATTTTCTTAAATACTGGTGGAAAAAAATATAAAAACTTGTTGAAAGTGTAATTTTTAACCCTTTATTGCGTAAAACAAAGGTGAAATATTTTATCCTTTTTATTTTAGATTAATGTTTTTAGAAAAAAATTCGAATCAATTTTCATGACCTTTTTTACATATATCATTTCTAACTGAGCTGGTAATAATTATTTGTAAAAAAGGGGATTGGGGTATATTTCAGCTTTTTTTATTTGGATTACTGATAATTAATTTGAAAATTTAATCTCCAAATTATATTTTCTTAAATTATATAGATAATTTACCTATATTCGATTAAAATAAAAATATTAAGCTGAAAAATAAACCACGAATTTTTTTTTCAAATTTTGAGTGTATGCTTGACTAGGATTTTCTGGTTGTGATGTAGGGGTGTTAATCCAATTTTCTAATCTTAAAAATATATTAATTTATATAACTTCATCCCTGAAAAATTAAACACTATTTCTATAGCTTCATATTATGCATCTAATTTTTAAATACTTGATTTTTTTTTATTTTATTACCTCTTTTAAAATATTATAATTATCACAATATTCGGACTTTTTTTTCTAAATATGAATCAATATTTTTGGCTTATCTTTAAGAATCGATATCAATATATATATATATATTATGGAAAATATAAGTAAGTTTGAATATTTAATTTTAAACCCTTACTCCATTCCTCCCGAAACCAAATCTGTATCATTTAAATAGAATTTCATATTTATCATCATGAAAATAAATGATTTTTTTAAAAAAAACCTCATTTTAAATCAAGAGATAGGTTAAAATATCCTGTTTCAAAAATTATAAATACTATTATCATTTTTTTAAATATATGATTTTCAAAAGAATAAAATTCATTAAAAATAAACCTTAATTTATATCTATAATTATAATTTAGATTAAAAGTTACTAAATAAATATTGCTTAATATTAATAATGTAAAATTTTCGGATTTTATTTACAATTTTACTGAATTAGAAATGCATAAATCAATTAAAAAGTTTTTATGCAGCTTTTTAATTGAAAAAATTATCTAGTACAGTAAAAATAACCTATATCGAAAAAAATTATTTGAACCCCAATGATATTTTTCTATTTAAGATAATTTATTGATCTGGAGCTTTTTAGTCAAAACCACTTACATTTTAGCAAATATATTATATATAGTATTATAGCCAATTAATATTATAACTCTTTGAACCCGAAAAATCTCATTTTTTAAATTAAAATTTGATTTTATCTCATTATTTTATTTCGTTTTTTGGAAATATGTTATATATTCTCTTGTTTTAGTTTCAATTTTTATTGTTAAATATAACTATAAAATTAAAATCTAAATTTTTTAAAAAGAAATTCTAATAATTTTCAAGATATGAAAATTTCATAATCCACTAATTTATAATTAAAATTTTACAAAAAAATGATTCCAATTTTTTTTATTTCATATAAAATATTAATATCGCTTAAGAGTCAAATTTAATCGAATTTTATTTTATCTATAAAAAATATTGGATAAACAGGGTATGGAATTAGGCTCTTACTAGGGGCTCAATAGCTTCAATGAATTTTTTTTCGTTTAAAAAGAGCTTAATTTTTTAATAGATGTTGTCTCGATAATACACCTACTTTAACAAATGAAAAGGGATATATTTTGGCTGATATGTTGCACTCTTTGCTCTTAGTTACAAATTTTTAGTTAGGATAAAATCTTTTCTATACATTTTTTCTTTTCTATATATTTTTTTAGTATATTTTTTAATGGCGCTATCTTAAAATAAAAAGCTATGCGGGGTATTTAATGAGTAAATTCTTTAACTTCATTTAAAAATTAGATTTTATAAGTTTTTTTAAAAATAAATAAATAAATTATCTCGATAAATTATTATAGTAAAAAATTCAAAATTAAAAATATTTTGTTTAAATTTTCAAATTATTTCGATAAGAAGCGGTATACATTTTTTTAATGATTTTTTTTCCATTTTAAAACATTAATTTCGAAAAAAACGCTAAATCTGTTCTTATATATATATATATTATTTCCGGACTAATTTTTGTATATTTGAAGGCAATTCTTGTAAAAAAAATATAAATACACCTTTTTTTTCTAATTAATAATTCATCATGCAATTTTGGGAGAGTAAGATAATTCGTAATTTTTAACATCATTTTGTTTTTTAATAAAAATAAAAAACAAATTTTAAATACTTGTACTATTTTTTAACAGAATAAATAAATAAATATAAAATTGTCAATATATATATATATGGATTTGACTTTAATTTTGTTTTAAAATCAAAAAATATGTTGAAGTTATTGAATTAAAATTTCGAAATATGTTTTTATTTTTAAAAAATTGTTATTATTAAAAGTTAAGACGTCTAAAAATTAAATTAAAGCTTAAAATTAGAAAAATAATAGATTTTTTAATCTTTTCTTTTTTACAGAAATACAAAATTTATAGCGAGTATTTTCAAAATCAATATTATCTGAAATTTGGGATACAATTTAAAATTATTTTTAGTTTTGAGCCAAATTTTCACATTTTATTGAACAAAATATATTAATTACTAGAAATATGATGTAGTGACGTGTTATTTTTTATTATCAAAATTTTTAAAATGACGAGGGCTTAGCAGCGATACTAATTAGATATTGCAGAAGTTGGATTTTTTTAAGTTTAGTGTGGATTTTTTTTTTGTCTTCAGATGATAAAGATATTTACATATCATTAAAAAATACTTAAATTTTTCCCAGTTTAAAAGTTAAAATTACATTAAAAAGACAACCTTTGCGATGGTTTTTTGATTATTTGCATGTGAAATTCGATTAAATTCTTTTTTTCCTTTTTTCTAGAATTTTTTATCTAATCCCTTTATTTTTATTCAAATAATCGAATAAGTAATTTTTATTCCTTTACCTTATTATGGTTTTATTTGAGAATATACAAGAGCTTTTCCCTCCATAATTTATTTTTCTGGATATGATATGATATTTTAGTTTATTTTTTAAATTATAAAAACAAAAAGATGACTATTTAAATTAAAATAATTCTTATCTTTCAATATAAACTTATTATGTTTGATGCTTTGATTATTTTTACACAGTAATATGAATTTTAATTTGTTATTTAGTGCAAAAATTTAACAAAAATAAAATTATTTAACAAATTTTTGTAAATTCAGTTTATATTTTTCATAAAATGAAATCAATTTTTATTTGACTGTATTAGCCTAAAGATGTTATTTGGATTCCATATTTATCCAGAAGATTGGCAAAAAAATAAATCATAAACAGTGATTTTATCAAAAATATATTTTACGTTTCAAATTTGGTAAATCGGAACCAAAATAAATCGGTTATTTATAAACGAGAATTTTTTATGGATTATTTTTTAAAAAAATAGATCATATTTATAGATTTATATTTTTCCGTGAAATTTTCAAATTGACTGTTCAAGCCTTTAATTTTTAAATTGGCAGCTTTGACCCTAGAACTAAACTCAAAATGATTTAAACTGTTTTACTATATCTAATATTAGAAAATCCATTAAAAAAACAATTCACCTAAATTTTTGCTCTCTTTATCCAAATCTATCAAAAATCTTAGTATCTTGGCTTTATTATAAACACAATAAATAATGTCCAATCGCTATGTTTTTTTTTTAATAGCCAAATTTTAAAAAAAGTATTATTAAAAAAAACCTCCCAAAATTCAGCAGATAATTTATTTGGTGCTATAATAAAACTAAAATAAAAACACAAATTTTGTATAATTTCCTAAAAAAATCCTATACAAACATCATTAAATAAAGATTAATCCAAAATTTAATTCATTATTTTTTTCACCTATTAGTTATTTAACAAATATAATAAGATCTTATTGGGAAATAATTGCATAAGGTAATTATATAATTTGATTTTAAAAAATCAAAAAATGTATATATAAATCGTTTATTTAGCCTTTATTTTTATTTTTTTAGAATTAATTATCCCTTAACAAAACAGCCCATTATAAAAAAACTATTGACCCATGACTGAATAATTCATAGATAAAAGAAATTTAAATCAATTAACATTATTAAAAAGGATTCTTTATTTGGAAAATATATATTGTCAAAATTCCAAAAATTTGTGTTATTGGAAATTATTGGTAATAAAATAGTTAAAATAAACTAATTTTTTTTAATAAATATATATTTGAAAAATTAAAAATATTTTTTTAAAAAAAAATCCTGAATTTTGAAGTTTTTTATAAAAAAACCACCTCATCTTTTTCGCTTAAATTGTATGCAATTTTAGTTTTTTAGTATTTATTTTGATAAAATAATGTTTTCGCATTTATATAGAAACAATCCATTCAATAAATTGGATTTTAATAAAGACAAATTTTATTAATCTCGGGAAAAAAAAATCGAATAAAAATCTAATTTATGGAGTTTTCCGCTAAACCAGGTTTAAATCCGGAAGGTTTTCAAAATAGTTAAAAAGAAGTATTCTGATTTAGTATTAAAATATTTTTTAATACCATGATAAAAACGATAAATAAAAAAGAAATATAAACGAATGGGGCATTTTTATATGTATCCCATTTACGGTAAAATTCACAAATAATATTATTTGAAAAACAAAGGTAAATATTTGTTATAAAAATTTTAGTTTAATTTATTTGCTTTTTTTGATAGATAAAATTAAATATATATTATATTTTAAAAATATGGAAACATCAATTTATATAAAGGACAAATATTAATTTCATTTTATTGAATAAAGTTATAAATATTTCCAGGTTTAGCGATTTTTCAGAATTTTTTTCGAAAAAAGTTGAAATTTTAACGAGAAAAACAATAAAAAAACAAAAAGTATAAAAAGTTTCAATAGATGTAGAAATTGAATTTTATGTCACTTTAATAAAAATTTTAAAAAAAAATTCTAATGATCTTAAATTTGATACTTGAAAAAAATCCCTTTGAATTGATTTAAATTTACCGAAAATTATAAGGCTATGTCCATAGTTAAAATAATAATAATAATAATAAATTTATAATAATAATTACATTAATTTCTATTAGTCGTAATTTTTATAATATAGCAAACAGTCAATAATTTTTCCAAAAAATTTCCCCTAAATTTATGGTTATATCAGATGGATTTTATTTATTAATCTGAAAAATTCATGATAAATTTTTTTTACATAATATTTATTCCCTAGAATGAAAATAATTAATTAATAATACAGTGAAATGTGCAATAAAATCTTAAATTGAACACCCCCCTCCCCCGAATAATTCAAATAAAATTCATCATAGTTGCCACAATATCTTACTAAAGTTATAATCATGATTTTCATCCCGTATATTTGGGGATTTTTTTGGTAATTCGGAATATATTCTGGTTTAAAAAAGCTTAATTAATGATATAAAGTATTTTATAGAAATTTTAAAAATGTTTATCTCTGTGATAAAGATGTATAATTATAGTATACTCCCATAAATGATGCGTCTTTCATGATAATATATTTAATTTTTATTTCTAAATATACCATTTTTTTTCTGAAACCCCGAAGAAAAAAACCAAACTCACCATGTGATAAAAAAATAATAGATTTTTTCAACAATTTAATTTATACATGAACTTTTTTTGTTTCTTAATTTAAAATTATGACATTTTTGGGGGATTTTCAAAGATAATTTAGTTAAATTATAACCCTTTTTTCCATTTATGATTCTTTTTTATGAGTGAATGAGAAAAAAATTATGCTTTCATTAAATCCCTTCGGTTTAATTTTATAAATATATAAAAATGAAATAGCATGCATCTTCAGGAATACAATATTGAAATTTAAATTGATATTAGCCGAATATTATTTAACTACCATGTGATAGTAACATTATATGTATATTCACCCAAAATAGCAAGTTTTGTGATATTTTTACAAATTTTTGATACTGAAAGCTAAAAATATTACACCCATTTGCCACCATATACTCGATTTAATGTTTTATATACTTTGCAGCTGAACTCTGAAGAGCTTAACCCAAATTTAATAGGAAAAAACTTGATTTAATATTATGAACCTTAAATATTTTCATATGAAAGCGCCAGAAAAAAAATATTGGATGATTAAAAAAATAAAACGGGTTTATTCAACTTATAAAGAGACTGTAACTTGAATCAATGAATATTAATTGCGCATTCAGTAGAGCGACAGAGGATTTTTTGGACTAAAATTTTTTAACTTTTTTATTTTTTTTTAGTCATAGCTATTGTATAATTTTAGTTTTAATTAGTTACATTATATTTTTTTACAATAAATCCTTGAAAAAAAAATACACTGAAACCACAACGTGTGTTTATTGATCGAAACGAGTTCACGTAAAAACAGCATCACTCTTTAAATCCCTGTAGGATTTTAAATTCTGGAAAAATATCTATGTACATTACAATATTTTGACTTAAAGAAAGGAATAAAATGGGGATGTCTTAATTTTTACTGAATCAAAAGATGAATTTTAAATTTTATGTTTGGTTGAAAGGAAGTTTTAAAGTCAATCAATTTCATTAGTTCCATTTTATAGGATCTTGGTGCCATCATGAAATATTGCAAAAAAAATTTAATGGGATTAGGCGGATAAATATATGCTTTTTTATGCCCAAAAATTATGTTGTAACACATTTAAAGATATTTTAAATATCAAATATTACATTCTTATTTAATTAGGATAGCTTTAAGATCGATAGGTAATCTTTCGAATCTGTTGAGCCATGATATAATGTAAATTTTAAATAATTTCTGTTTTTTTGCACAAAACCCTAATCTAATTTTTGATTCAATGGCAAGATATTATAGCATTTTGAATTTTAAACCCGAAAATGGAAGTTTTTACTCTCTTTAACCCCTCTAAAAATCATCAAGAACCAAAGAGGTGCCATTTTACAAAAATATTCATAATTTAATATCTTTTCGGAGGGGTGGGGTATGTCTAAGAAAATCGAACTTGCGGATTGAGAAATTTAAATATGACTAATTTTGGCTGAATTTTAATAAATATGATTTTAATTTAGCTCTAGAATATAAAAAAAAATTCGAATAGATATATTTAATAATTATTTATCTTTTTGTAAATTAGATGGTTTTTTGACGACTTGAACTATAAGCAAGTTTTTCAGCAGATAATACAAGCAAAACTGTTTTAAAATTACAGTTTCCAAATAAAGTAGAAAGAATAGATTTATTATAGACTCCTCCAGTATTAGTTTGGATGGGTGTCATATTGTATGAAATTTATTTCACACTGTCTATGACTCAATGATCAAATTCTTAAATACCATATTAATTATTATTATTATTATTATTTTAAATTTAGTCCGAGAAACTTCATGTTGGATTCTTTTCATTTGATTAGATTAAATTAAAAATTTTACCTAGTATCGAAGCAAATAATCCCTCATATAAGAGAAAACAGTAGATACTCAGTAAAAAATTTAAAAGTTTTCTATATAGTTATATTAGAATATTAATGTAAAGTTTTTGGCGCTTAAGTTGATCAATAGAATGACTCATAGCTATTTCCAAAAAAAAAAAGCATTAATTAAATTTTTATCACGATTTTTGAAACTTTAGAGTTATCAATTTGTAAAAAAATTAGATAATTATGTTTTTGATTGTGAATTATTAATTGATTTCTGAAAATTTCACTATTATAATCTTAGAAATATTTCTTTGAAAAAAGTTACCAAACCCAAATAGTATCATCTTATTTGACTACAAATCCAACATTTATTATAGAGATTCCAGCATGTTTTTTATATTGTAAAACTTCTAAAACAAGTTAATCTACATCTCAAACTAAAAATGTTTAATAATTTTTTAATATTATTGTTTGATGCAAAAGACATAAAAAATTATCATTTTAAATCATAATAATCTAAAAAATATTTTTAGGGATTTTGAATAATAACTATACACCTAAAACTTTATATGAAATATGAAATATGAAATATCTCATGAATTTTTTTTTTTTTCAGAATTCCGGAATAATTTGAAAAAAAATGTACCTAAAATCATTAAATTCAAAATTGGATTATTGGAAAAATGAAAATTACATTTTTTTTGTCATATAGAGGTATTTAAAATGAATATAAATAATTAATTTGATTATCCAGTAAGAGCCATTAAAAATTTTTTGTATCACGGAATTTTATTGTAAAATTACGTCATTAAAAACTATACTAAAAAAATTTGAAAAAAAGAAAAAGAAGTATAGAGAAGACTATTATCCTAACTACAATAAGCTCCTCTGCAGGACTAAGAACCATTAAAAGAAAGACATCTTGTTTATGAATTATTCACATCTTGTATTTCTAAATACCCAATAATATCGTTAAATACTTATAAATCTAAATAATTTTTTAAAAACGTTTCTAGTTTTACAATATAAACGGGTTTCAAACAATAGATTTTTATAAATTTCTTTGTTTTTGAAATGAAAATTTTATACCAGTTTAATGATTATGGATCCTCGCTTCGAAACTGTTTTTTACTGCCCAAATTAGAACGAGACCAGAGCATCATCTCTAATTCTTATTGGACCCCCCCCTCCCACCCAGCAGAGATTTGATGGCAAGAATTTCTTTCTCGCGCCACTAACCCAGTATTCACCTATTTTCCCCTTTACTTAATAATATTGAGTGATTGGTAAAGCTCCTTCAGTAAGAATAGCAGAAGGGAGCTTAACCGGGGTGTTATGTCTGGAGCCTAAGAAAACACCAGAAAAGAAGACAATATGTATTCCACAGCTGATTATTATACGAGGTTTTTTTCATGGGTCTAAGTCACCAGAAAGCAAAATAAATTGGGCAGAATGGATGAATAAGCATCACTATCACTATCACTATAATCAACTGTTTCTATCCAAAAACAGCTTCAGCGAAAAATCCATAGAGATAAAAACCGGAAAAGAAAAATTCATGATCATGAATATTTAACACAAGATATTACTTTATATCATGACAAAACTAAAGAAAATATAAAAATCTAGGCTAACGTTCGATTTCCCCAATCAATGAAGAGCATGATGTAACACTTATAAACACTAAAAAACTGATCAAATCTAAAACCAGGTAAACGCAACTGAAAAATATAAAAATAAACCCACCACGAATAAAGAGATAAAACATCCAGTCTAATTAGAAAGAAAGAAACCAAAAAATGCCACATATAGTGCCAAAACTTTCAGAAGACAAAATAGGCATAGCCCCAAATAGGACGAAAATAAGTTTCATAGCACTTAAGTGCTGAAAAGTATCTAAAAAGAAATTTATTTCTGCAATGACATTTTCCCCTTTTTTATATTTAAATGCTCAAATAGTTTTGGATGCCTATTGAGGGATTTTTTTTATATCTGAATTTTATATACAGATAACATTGGTAGAAAATATTTGGGAGAGCAGTATTAAAAGAAAGTGCAGGAGATATAAAAGATTGATATCCTTGGCGTTAATAAATAACTCTGCCGATCTACTGGTTGCGCTTATAAGAGAAGTCAGAGCCATATCTATTAAATGATATATCCCATCCGGCATTGCTTCAAGCAGGCTGGATACCATAGTAGACATTCAATCATGAATTATGCTAAAAATCAATGAAAATAAAACAACTGATATTTCTGAGCTCCTCGTTAGAGTCTACGTATACCAGGGTTAATAAAATGCAAACTCACTTCATATAATGCCGATGTTTCTGCGGTGGCTTTCCTACTGCAAGCCGCTAAACTTTGGAAAATCGATTCTCCCACAGAGTATGTAATGTTAGTGTAGGTAGTGCGACAGGCTGCACCGATTCTGATTCGGTTCCTCCTTTTCAAGAATCACTTTAACCTGATGCCTTTGCTAAAAAATCGTTGAGATACTGTCACTACACCTTGCCTATAATAAAGCTGCATCAGTGAGATTTTAACACGAGTACATCCTTTAAGGAATAACCACCTAGTCATCTAAAGTACTACAAGGTATTCCATAGTTATAGGCATATTGGGAGCTAAAATAAGACTGTTATATACAGCTTCATGATATATGATAAAAAAAAAGATTTTTTTTGAATATTCGATATTTACAACAAGGGAAAACTTCATACAACAGCAATTTAGAGTCTCTCAAGATAAAAAATTTTCATTTTCATATCAAATAGTTTTTTTTTCAATAGAAATAAGATACTGAAAATACCCGATTTGCACAAAAGTTGTTTATTGCGACTTATAAGAACAAAAAAAAAACCACCTCCAAAAGCAAGTAGGATAAGAGGGCCTTTAATGGGGATAATAAAAAAGCCAAATAATAGAGTTGATTGAGTATTTGGAAGACCGGTATTTCTTATATTTCTTGCATACGAAGCATGAATCAAAATATTAGTACTGACCAGCTTTAAAGTTAAAACCGCATTATTTTCATTAAGGTGCTAATGGATCAAATAAAATCCCATTTTTCGTACTTCATTAGTTAAAATCCAATACTTATATATAGATATTGGTATATTTGCAGATAATGATAATCAAAAAGAGCTTCAATTGATCGTGCAGTTAGGCCATACTAAACCGGGCGGGTAAATAATAATGAAGATAACCAGCTTCAAAAAATGGGAGTTATTTAGAGGTGGCATGTTTACTAATAGAGAGGCTTATTATAACCTCAATAGAGATATAGCGCTCAGGAATATTTTAGCATAGACATTACTTACTCATTTTTACTTGGTTTTGTAAGAAAGCCAATAGAGGAGAAATAGCTATCGGGAATGGATAAGCGATAATAACAATAACGCGATAATGAGAGTAATAATGATAATGATAGTAGCGATAGTGATTATAATAGTAGCGATAATGATTATAATGGTAATGATAATGATAATAGCGATAATGATAGTAGCGATAATGATTATAATGGTAATGATAATGGTAATAGCGATAATGATAGTAGCGATAAGATAGTAGCGATAATGATAATAGCGATAGTGATTGTAATGGTAATGATAAAGCGGGTCTATAATCCCTTCAGCTCCAAAAATTATGCTGTGATGTTATTTTTGCAAAAAATGGATTTCTCTGATGAGTTCAAATTAAGCAATAATAAAAGCTGATTTTTAATAATATTGTTTATATTGAGCAAAAAATGAAGGGCATTTTTGAGCTGTCAGCCCTGAAAGGGTTAAAGAATCCAATTTGTCAACATTGCAGCCAATGACGTTAGCATGAATACTTTGAAGTTTTTTAAAATTATCAGATATTCTTAATTACGGATATGCTGCATTTCAAGAACAAATGATATCTTATTATGTTTTGAGTTTTTAAATTTTACGGTATTATTCAACGAATAAATAGCACATTCATTTTCTTTTGGTCCACACTTATTGGCTGAATTAAACACAGGCAATTATACGGCCAATATTTTAATGTCTAAAATATATCATCCATAAAAAAAATAACCCTAATTGGCTGAATTCATATGTTTCGATTTGTAAATAATTTACGAAAAAAAATATAAAAAATTTTTTCAAAAAAAAAAAAAAAAAAAAAAAAGTAAAATAGAACCAAATCGCAATTGGGAAAGTAGATATAGATAAATTGTACGAAACTATTTATACTCTCTTTAATCATTGATTGCAAAGGGAGAATTAAGAAAAGTTGAATTTATCCAAGCTATCTTGGCTCATTTATCCTTCACTCCCTCATCATCAAATTTCTACACTTCCATAATATCTCGTCTTAATATCCATAATGTCTCAGACTTTATATAATTTCAAGAGGATTCATCCCGTTCCCTCCAGTAGCGACTTTGTCGATATCGTTCTTTCCAGAACTCAGCGCAAAACTCCTACTGTAGTCCACCCAGGGTACAGTATCGGTAGAATCAGACAATTTTACATGAGAAAAGTTAAATACACCCAAGAAACCTTCGAGGAAAAGCTCGGTTTGATAATACAAGATTTCCCCCAACTTGATGTAAGTATTGATATCTATATTTATAATACATGTATTTTTTAAAAAGAAAAAAAGATAATTTCAGTTCTCTTAGTTTTCAAAAATGTGATTAAAGTTAGACTTTATTTTTTCTTAGAACGTCCATCCCTTCTATTCAGATCTAATGAATGTCTTATACGACAAGGATCATTACAAATTGGCTCTGGGTCAAATTAATACTGCCAAGCATTTAATTACTTCTACAGGAAAGGATTTGGTTAGGTTATTGAAGTTCGCTGATTCTCTCTACAGGTGTAAAATGCTTAAAAAGGCTGCTTTGGGAAGAATGGCTACTATTATGAAAAGACAGAAAGACAGTTTGGGTTATTTGGAGCAAGTGCGTATGCATCTTTCCAGATTGCCCTCTATTGACACAAATACACGTACCTTGCTCATCTGTGGTTATCCAAATGTAGGAAAATCCAGTTTTATGAACAAGGTTACTAGAGCTGATGTTGACGTTCAACCTTACGCTTTTACCACAAAGTCTCTTTTCGTTGGACATATGGACTATAAATATCTTAGATGGCAGGTAATCGATACCCCTGGAATTCTAGATCACGAACTCGAAGAAAGAAACACCATCGAAATGCAGGCTATTACCGCCCTTGCTCACTTGCGTGCTTGCGTGTTGTTCTTTATAGATTTGTCCGAGCAGTGTGGATATAGTATCGAAGTCCAATTGTCCCTGTTTAATAGTATCAAACCATTGTTCGGGAACAGACCAACATTTTTAGTTATGTCTAAAACCGATGCCTGCCAGCTGGAAGATTTGCCAGAAGAAATGCAGGCTAAGATAAGACACATAGAAGAAGTTGGGGACGCAAAACTCACCAGACTTAGTTCATATATGGATACAGGGGTTATGGAGACTAGAAATATGGCTTGTGAATCGTTATTACAGTTTAGAGTAGATTCTAAGCTCAAGGGAAGCAAAATTAAGGACACTCTAAACAGAATAAACCTTAGTGTTCCCGCAAAGAGAGATAGTGTTGAGAGGCCAGCATTTATTCCTCCAAAAGCTCTTTCTAAAGTCAAATACGATAAGGAGGATCCAGAGAGACCTATGTTATTGAGAGATGTGGAATTGATGAATGGAGGAGCAGGTGTATACAGCATAAATCTGAAGAAAGATTACTTATTAAAGAATGATGAATGGAAAGAGGATGTAATTCCTGAAATCATTGATGGTAAAAATATATCAGACTTTATTGACCCAGAAATTGAACACAAGTTGGCAATGCTTGAAAAAGAAGAGGAACAATTCCAGGCAGAAGGAGTTTATGACCATGAGAATGGATCAGAAGAAGTTGATGAAGATGAGGCTAGAATCATTAAGATGGCGAAATCGATTAGAGCCAGAAAACAGGTTTTGGCACAAGAGTCAAGACTCCGAAATACCACCAATAGACCAAAGATCACGACAAAGATGCGAGCATCCAAGCATACAGTTGAGGACTTTGAAAAGAGATTCAAAAATGTTGAAATTTCAGGAAATGTTAGTGAGCGAGCAGCAGGTCTATTGGCTAATTCTAAGCGTAAGCGACCTACATCTATTATGAACAGAGACGATAAAGAGGAGAAAGCAATGGAAGGAAACAACAGCAACACATTGTTTGAGCAGAGATCGGTTAGCGTTGTTAGAGACAGGTCGATGACCGGACTTCAAAACGATTCGATGTACAATGTGGCCAGCAAAAAGAAGGCAAAATTCCAGAGGAAATCAAATCTTCTTGCGAAAAGAGGAGAAGCAGATCGACAAATTCTCACCAAGATGCCCAAGCATTTGTTCAGTGGCAAGCGAAAGAATGGAACCAACGATTACCGTTAGTGCTTGGACTATTGAGAAAATACAAGATATTTCAAGCAACATACATCATTTTTATTATTACTATTATTACTATTATTACTATTATTATTATTATAAATTTTCTTTGCAAACTGAAATACACTCTTAAAAAAAAAATCAATGGTTTTGGAGTTTATATAAAAAACAATGTAGTTTCTATTTCTAGTAAATTAAGAGACGAAATATCCACAAAATGTAAACGAAAGAAAAGAAAGTAGGATGCTTTTGGGAGTTGAATGGGTACAACAGAAGAGGGATTTTTTATTTAACAAGTGGACATGCATTTTGGGAGGGTTAGCCGATAGTGCAGGACTGGTCGCGACTGATGCCAGGGAACCGACAAGAATTCCCAGCATCGGAGGTGTAGTAAAAGGTGGAGACGATGCACTGGGCTTTAACGCCATCGGGATGGGTTAGATGGCCAGTTACACAGCGGTTGTTTGGCGTGGCACGAGCAGTGTAGTTGGCCAGAGGAAGCAGACTGTAGGAGGTATTGGAATCGGACCAGCAGTGGATTTTGGCAGCAGATCTGTAGCCATTGTTGTAGCAGTCCTGGTACCATCCGCCGCTTGAGTTGTCAAAGTATGCCTGGGATATCTTGTCTTGGAGAAGCAGGTTCATTTGCGGGTCAGCCATGCAGAAATGCAGCAGACACAGAGGTATAAAGAATATCATCATGGCGTACTAAAAAAAAATAGGAAAGACAAAAAAAGGAAAAAAAATGAAGGGAAAAAGTACCAAAGGTAAGGTAGAATGTAAAAAGAGCAGCAGGCTAAAGTCTAGAAGAAAAAGGTATACAAGCAGTAATTTGTTTGTGGAGAGAAATGTATATATACATATATATATAGTGAGACAACTGAGACAAAAAAAGGGATGATGTGAGATCCATAGACAACCAATAGGAATGCAGAGTAATCAGAAACGTTGCGAAAATAAAAGACAAAGAGAGGCGACGAATGCTTTTATTTAGTGGTGAGTAATAGATAAAATAGTAAATGTAGAATATAATTAGTTTATGAAAGAGAGGGCTGTGGATGCAAAAGAAGAAGGAGAGAGAGGGATAAGGGCGGGTATTTTTCGGGGTATATAGAATTATTTGTGAGAATGACTGATTAGCCATTTAAGAGTAATGTCGATATTGGTTTGATTTTTGGCAGAGATGGAGTAGCAAGCCAAGTCCCGGTTAGTAACATTTTTCAAATTTCTAAAAAAAAAGGGGGGAGAAGGGAGTTTAACGGAGATATTAAAAAAAGAGGTAGAGGGGGATGTACTTACAAGGCCTCAATGAGTTCTTCGACGGTTAGAGATTCTTCAAGATCGTTTTTGTTTCCAAGGACAAGAACGGGAATAGTAGACAATAAAGGTTTCTCCAACAAACTCCATAGCTCGGCCCTTGCTTGATCCAGCTTGGCCTGATCAGCAGAATCAACGACAAAACTGAAAAGAATAATACAAAAATGCAGATATATAAAGGTTAAAAAAAAGAGGAGATAGTAGGAGAGGAGACTTACACAATAGCATTGACACCTCGGCAGTACCGTTCCCACATACTTCTAAAGCGAGGTTGGCCACCAATATCCCATAGTTTCATGGTGACATTGCCTTTAGTGACTTTTCTCATATTGAAGCCGACAGTGGGAATCATATCCTCAGTGAATTGACCAGACTAAAAGACGAAAAAGCGAAAAGAAAAGAATTAAAAGTGGGGAGAATAATAGTAACTTGTAAAAAAAAGGAGTGAGATTTGGCAGACTTACAGCAATGACGTTGACTAGAGTGGTTTTGCCGGAATTCTGGAGACCAACAAGAGTAAGCTCCATCTCCTCAGTCCAAAACAGACTCCTTAGCCAATCCAACAAGGATTTTAATATAGAGCTCATACCATAAATATATTAGAAAAAGGAGAGGGTTCAATTGAGAAAGACGAAAGAGAAATAGTTGAAAAAAAGGATCAGCAAAGAATCGCAGTAACTGGAGGAGTAAGAGGGAGGAAAACACAGAGATATTTGGGTAGTCAAGGGGGAGAAAGGGAGAGAGGGAGAAGGTTGGGGAAGAGGGAAAGATATGGAGGGATTATGTGATATATGAAATGGGGGAAAAACTCAGAAATAGGGGGCGGAGAGAACAGCGGCAGAAAAGTACCCAGAACGCAAACTATTGCCTGAAAATCCTTTTAAGGAACAATTATTTAATTAAATGCAAAAACGAAATTATAGTTTTGAATTACAAATAATTGAGAGAAACTTCGTGTATTCAGCACGAGGCTATTGGCTGAAGCGAATCAATAAACAACTTCATCTTGTCAAACAAGTCACTAATCGGGTCTGTGATTGGTGGATCTTTCTGTTGCAGCACCATCATTTGCGGTTTGGGCAGCAATGCCGTGTGATTGGTCAGTGGCCAGCTAGTTAGTCGCAGAAAATCAACGGAGACATGAGACCTCAAGGAATTAGGCGAATATTTGCAGCCAGTTGATGTTGCGGGTGATGGAGCATCCAGCCACTCAGATCTGAGCTAGCGAGCATACACAGATCGGCTCTTTTGCCCGAAAGTGCGAGAAAGAATGCCGACGGTTTCTTTTGCCAGATAGGCTTATCTGAACGCCCGAATCCGGCGGCACTGTTTTTGTTGCTCTGCCAGTGCGCTTCTTCGGCTGTGATTGGTTTGATATTGCCACAGACTAAGTCCGCCGGTAGATATAAGAGTTCCCGAAAAAGCAAACTCCTTATAGCTCCATCGGGACATTCCAGGACCCAAATCCAGCTCTGCTGTTTGGGCAGCCATTCCGGCGCTCTTAATACGCAGCCAAT
>LSSL01004866.1:0-11477 GCA_001953115.1 Smittium mucronatum
TTTTCAAAAATTAAAGCATTTTAAAATAATAAATTAAAATTTTGAATTTTTTTGTGATTTTTCGATTACTATGCTTTTCTTTGATTAAAATATTGTTACTTTCCAAAAATTTACTTTTAAACTTAAATATAAATTATCCCTTGATAAAAAGTAGTTATTCATTTGTAAATTTTATTTTATATTTTAAGAAATTTTCTCGCTTTTTTTAAAAATTATCTTTCATTTTTGAATAAAATAAATTTCTGTGTAAATTTTATTCTATTATTTTAGATTTTTTTCATTATAAAACTTTTGGCATATTTTTCAATTTATTAATACTTTAATACACTCTGATTTTTATTTTTTTAGATGTATTTGCTATTTTATATTTTATTTTAAGATGGGTTTATTTTTTCAAGTTTCATTTTTGAGGACTATCGTTTTGGATGAATAATTTTAATTAAAATATTTCTATATATAGAGGAAAAATAAAAACGTTTTGATTACAGATTTACCGGTAACAATATCGTAGATTTCTCCACAATAAGCTTAAACTAGATTCCAAATGAATATTAATTCAGTTTGATATAAATTTAAAAATTATTTTTGAAATCTTTAAAGATATCAAAAAAAATTATACCTTAAAACGTGATGCTATTTATGGGTTTCAAGTAAAAAAAAAATTTTTTTTTGTAAAACTAACGAGATTTTCCTACTAGATAATTTTTTTAAATATATCTAAAACATTTTTACATATCAATTTTATAAATAGATTAAATTTATTCAATAATTATATTTTCTCTCAATATATAAAATATATAGCGAATTTATTTTAAACATAATTCACAGATATAAAAATTTCCTTGATATTCATTTTTTCACCAACAGGGAAATTATCAGAGCTCAAGCTCTTTTTTAAGTCCGAAGATTTGTCAATTTAGTATTTCCAAATTTTTATAAAAGAGGTGCATTTGTTAATCCTTTTATTTTCTCTTTAGAAAAACAAAGCTTAAATTTTTATTGGCTTTTTATTAATATTTTTTCTAATTTATTGAAAAGTTTAAATTTAAAGAGTTTTTATAAAGATTAAAACTTTGCTATATTGATTATTCGTTATTTTAACACATGATTTTTAAAATAATAATTTTTCGAAGGATTTATGTTGTCAGTTATATATGCCATAAACTCCAGCCAAAATCTTATTTAGAATTTTTTTTTTAATAAAAAAACGGAAATAGGCAAAGAGAAAAAAACCCCTAGTCTAATAAATATATTAAATTCATTTAATGACATAAATAAAATTACCTAAGTATATTTTTAAACATTATTTTATTTTATTTTCCGAAATTACATAGGCTTCATCAAATTTTTCGCATCTTTTTTAACTATTATTACTATTCCTTTTTAAATTGTAAATATGAACTAATTTTACTTATAATATAAATATTTTTACGATTGATATTTTATATAATTCTTTCAGTTTTCAGTTCAAGATATATAATTCATTTTTTTATCGTCAATAAAAAATTAAAGTAAAAATTAAAATTAACTCAAGAACCCTTTTTAAAATTATTAAATGGTTTTTTATACAAATATTCGTTTGTAGCAATTCTCTTAATTATATATTTTTATCGCCAATAAAAAAAAATCACACACAACTTTCTTTTATTTAGTATCAAATTCAAAATTTTAAATTTTTTGGGCTTATTATTCAAACAGTGAAATAATTGTACTTACTTTATTAGAATGGGGTTTAAAAAAATAGAAAATTGTTGTGTAAAAATAATTCAACAACATTAATTAGTATAAACTTTTAATATCCCATAGGTTAAAATGATATTTTCTCAAATAGAGGTCAAGAAAAAAATTTCTGAATCAATTTTTTTACATTAGCGAATATGTTTCAGTAACAATAAATCGTTTTGATTTGATAAATTATACTTATCAAAATAATATTATCCGATTAATAAAAATATTAAATATATTTTAATGCTTTTTAGTTAATAGTTACAATTTCCAATAAACTTTTTTCTTCAAGTTTATAGACCAAAATAATCGAAATTTGAGTAATTTTGAGCGAAATAATTTTAATTAAATAATAAAAACGTTGTAAATTTGATTAAATTCTAAAAAATTAGATTATATTATACCCTGAATTGCGATAATAATATCTTTTTCATATTTTGATAATTTTTAAAAAATCAAATTTAATATCCATTAAACTGATAAAAAAATATTATAATTGAAGCTAAATTTTTTATCCTATGAAAATCAACATAATGCTGCATAATTATCATATAAAGTTTATATATATATATATATTAATTTATTGATCAGTTTTTAATAAATATCCTTCTATTCTATAAGTAATTTAATTTTCTTATATATAGTTTATAAGATCTAAAATTTTAATTTTTAAAAATTAAAAATCTTTATTCAGGTAAAACTTAACAGCTTTATACTTTGAATCAAATATTTCGAGATGTGTTGATATAATAGTTTTTTATATCTATTTAGCGTCATATAGCGCCGTTGAATTCATGTGTTTTTTGATTTCCAAAACTAATAATATTTGGATTCTAATATAGTATATTTTTTCTCCTGGTTAATTAAAAAATTTATCTTTTTTGGTATAAGAATTTGGCCATAAAAAAAGTAATTTAATATAAAATTAATGATCTACTACCTACGTTTTTCAACCCATATTTGAAATAAGTAATTTTTTATATAAATAATATGCAACTAATAATTCAATATTTATAAAAATATTAAATTCCCTCTGTAATAGTTAATTTGACTTATATTTATGATCAACGCATTAATGAAACTTGCTTATATTTTTTTATTGCTTTAACATACTGGCGTTAATCGATGGAAAAAATCTGGGAAAAACAGGTAAATTATAAAATTTTCCAAAAATCCGAGAAAAAATAAATAAATATTATTTTCCTAAAGTCATTTTTTCAGCAAATTTCAGAAAAAATCCAGAAAATATCTTGAAATAATATAATGGATTTTTTCCCCTTTTAGTCAAAACTTATATTAAAATATGTTAGTTTCCAATAATTTTTTATCCGATTAATCCCGCAAATCATTTTAAAAAGATTTTATCGAACGCATATACCTGTTTTTTTCTATTTCAGGGCAAGCGGTCAAATCGAGGCTATCACTATCCTATAAATAAAATACTCGATTTAATATTAAATCTAATAATATAATAATCCTAATTATTCGAAAAATCTAAAATGACAATCAGAAAAAGATAGCTTTAGTTAATTTCTGGGTCCAAAAATTATTATGGGGCCTAAATTAATTTTTTGGGCTAGAAAATGAATGCACGGAATCAAAAAAGCTGTTCAATAAAGAGTGTGAATATTTTTTTTGGAGAAATTTCCCGAAATTCGGTGACAAAATTGACTGTTAAAATTTTTTTCAGAATTTTTTTAAAGAATTTTCCGAGTCTTACAGGTTTTTTATATTCTTTTCAACTTTTATAGAAAACCACCAATTAAAAAAATGCTACCAATATTTTAAAAACAGATTCAATAAGTTAAAAAAAAAAAGTAAATATTTTGACCATTAAAAATTTTCAATTGTGATAGCGGAGGTATAAATTCTAATATTTAAACCATATTTTTGCCAAAACTGTATAATAATAACAACAACACCAGTATCAGGGTTAAATGCCAATGTTATCAAAAGTAATTCAGTATTAGATATATTATTACAAGTAATTTCATAGTAATAAAAATAATATTTTTAACATATCCATTTTTTTTAAACCTATTAAGAAAATTTAAATATGTATATATACTTTTATTTAAAAACAAAAAATTTCTGATGAAATTAGGTGATTATTTTTCACTTATTCAGAAAGTACGCTAAAAAATATTTGGAGATATTTGTATAGAAGAATCAGAAAATTAATCTAAATAAATAGTGGAACTACTACTGCGAGAGGTTTCATAAATATCAATTTGACATTTGTTAGAATTATTATGAAAATTTGAAATCAGACAAATTTTTAATTAAAACCCTACCAATATAATAAATATTTAATTTTAATAATCGATGAGAATGAATTTTTATGGATAAATTTGATTATTTTCCAGGATTTTTTGGAATAATTTATTTTTTATGAAATTTCATAGCTTTTTATTAATTTATATTCATGAGTATTTATCAATTTCGTGTTTTGCTCAAAAAAACAATTTGAAATACACTGTAGCAATAGTAAAATTTAAATATAACCAAAGCCTTAATATTGGAATGGGTATCTTTAAAATAAAAATAAAGGTAAATTTATGGAATTTTTAGTTACTTTTCAATGGATTTAAAAAATTGATAGATTGATTGGTATAAATGGAAATATTTTTTTCTTAAAGGGGGGTCCCTTGATTTTTACTAGAGTTATTGAGCCCTGCTGAATAATTGCACCACTTGCACACACAAATAAAAATATCCGGCTTTTGTCTTAGCTCATTTCTGCTTTTCCCAGTATAAGCTTTAATTTTAAGTAATAGCGACAATAAAAATTCTATTAATTTAAATATGAATCTTTATCTTAAATTTTATTAAACACTGTGTTTCATTCAAGGATCTAATTTTCAATTAATATTAAATGTGCGGAATCTTATTCAAAAACTCAACATCATAAAATAGGAGGATTTTTTAAAAACTTTTCTAAATTTTTATCAAAATATATGCTTTCTTCTCCATTATAGATTAATTCAAATATATTTTACTGAAATACAGAATTAATGTGTGTCAAAATCTTTATGACATTTGGGGAGTGTTTGGCTTATTTCGATAGTGTTTTAAGATGAGTGTTTAGAAATGGTATAATTTCAACTCAAAAACTGACCAATAAATTTTATAGTTTTTCATCTTAATTAAAAAGATTTTTCTACATATAAAAGTTGATTTTTTCATAATCTATCATATTTACTAAAAATAATTTGTTTTTTTGTTCAGAACGTTTAATATATGGTTTATATACATATGTTTTAAAACAGCCTTTGACTCAAATAATCCAACTAAATTTAATTGTTAACCTAAATCATTCAAAAGTCTTTTTGAGAATTGATCTTGATCGTCTTTTTCAAAAAAGAACTTTATTTATTTGCTTTCTTTAACTCTTTAGAAACTACAAAACTATAAATCTTTTCATGAGAATTTTATAATTATGAGCATTTCATACAATTTAATTATCTAGAATATAAATAAAAAAGAGTCCAAGCTATTACAATTTTTTTTTTGATGGGTTATGATTTATATTTCTAAAATCCGAAGCTAATAACTTTTACTGATATTTTAAAAAAAAAAAATTAAAAAAAATACTATATGCACGAAAAAAATATATTCTAGAATAAGGTAATATAATAAAACTTAAAAACTTAAATTTTTATCGGTTTATTTGGTAAGATAATAAAAATACCCTAATTTATTTTGAAATCGTTTAAATTTCTTTAAAACATACTACATTAACTAATATCATAACAATTTTCCTAAACCCATGCAATATTGATATTACACAAGGTATAATTTTTTCAATAAATCAATTAAAAATATCCAAATTTTTGAACCAATTAAAACTTGAATACAAATTGGGTATCCCAGTGCTTCATATATATTTTTTTGACTGAAAATAAAAATATGGCATTTCTCTATCTCCTAAAATATAAATAAATTAACCCAAAATTATAAAAATAAATCCGAAATTACATATTCATCACCAAAATATGCATTTCGCTGTATTTTTTATCTCCGAAAAATATTTTTTATCTCCAAATAATTCATCGATTATCTAGTCAGGCAAATATTCTCTTTTTTATTGCAGATTAATTTTTTGGAAATGCGATGATTAATAAGCTTGTCTTATGGTTTACTATAGGAAATAAATCAAAACTAATGTTGAATGGATAAAAAATTCCATAAAATTTAAGCAAAGTTATATTATACATATAGTAAATTAGGCAACTATATACAAAATAATGCAAATGTATACAAAATCCGTATTCATATACACATTCTGTCATATAGCCAATAAAGATATTAATAAATTGCTCACCCACGAAAAATTTTTTTTTTGTATTTAATTGGCCATTTTTTAAATTAATAAAGAAAGTTTTTAGATTAGGAAACGTGATACTTGTAATAAGAATTAAAATTTTATAAGAATACTATAAATCTGTATTATCAATTTAAATAGTCTTGATAAATTAACAAAGTGGAATTATATGAAGTAAATTATTCATATTATCTGTTAAAAAGCATCAGATTACTGAGTTTATTTGTATAATTACTTTTATTAAACAACTATACATGGCTTTTTTTATGATTAAATTTGTATACATGTGGAATTTTTCTGCACTCCGTGTTGTTTTGGGGGCTCAAGATATCAGCTGTGCCAACCACACTTTAAGTAAAAACCTGTTTTTCACTTTAAGGTTATTATTATAGAGGTTATATTACAATAAAATATAAAAAATGGACAAGTAATTGTATTATAAGTAAAAATAAAATGGAAAAAAATGTAGTGTTATCAAATAACCAAGCATCTTTAAGAAATGACTTGGGTATGAATATTTATCCTAAAAATTCTACATCTTGTCTTTAATATTTACTCGAGGGTTTTTATACGCTTTATTTATTAAGAGTTCCGTATTTAAGCTCCTAAGATCAAAGGCGCTTCCTTAATATCCTTTTTATAAAGAGTAAAACTCCTTGTATTCAGGATTTGTAATTTAATTTATTTAAGGTAAACTCATATCACTATTGATCCAATAACATTATTACTGATTTCATTCATCATGAATGAATAGATATATAGATAAAATATTCCTTTTATTTCAATGCCAAATGTGAAATCACTTCCATATATATAATACAGAAACTTATGTTTCCTAAAGGCATCAGAAACAAAAATATATAATTTAGTCGTTTTTTGATGTTTTAGAATTGAATTATAAAAAAATTAAGAGGCCGATAAGAACCAAAATTTCTTTCCTCTTATAGTTTAGCACTTTAATATAGGAGTATTGACTATAAACACAAAATGAACACCCGAAGCGATCATGATTCACTAGAGATGACCGATTTCTTTCTAATACTTCATTTTTTGTACATTTTTTTGTATTAAAAGGCTCATTTGATATCTATAAAGAAAATAAAAATCGTGAACGGATAAGAAAAAGCAATTAAAAAAATTCGCAAATTAAATTGTTTAAAATCAAAAAAAAAAAATTCATACTATTTAATAACATATTCAATATCTTATGTAGCTATGAGAAGTGTTTATTTTATATAAAATTATGTATATATCCCTGATCGAATATTATATCTTCAAATATTCCATAAAAATTTAATGCCAAAATTTTAACCCAATTCTAACGCCAGGTCTACAATATTGATAAATTTTGTTATTTATTCGATTTAATTTATAAAAAAATTATATAGTTATGATTTATAAATTATGATAAAGTTTTATTAGAAAGGTTGTGTTTATATTCTAATAAAAGTCAAGATGGAGGGCATGTTGAGGCTTTAGAATAGTATTATTTAAAGCGTAGAAACGAATAGGAAAAAGCGCCATCTCATTTAGTGAAATTCGCCTCAAAAATCCTTTGAAAATTTATGTAAATTTTGTATATTGATTAATACATTATCCAATAAAATATAAAATCAAAAATTCGTATATGGATACGTAATTATTTTATTTTTCTATTGGCTTGAAGACGGAATCTGTATATGAATAACGATTTTGCATACGCATGCATTATTTTATATATGGTTGTCTAATTTTGTATATGAACACTTCTTAACTTTTTAGCATAGACCATACCGATAAAATATTTTTTATATGTTTCAAAAAAGTAAAACATTTTAGTATTAATTCTTTGACAAAAAAATTATATGTAACATACTCTAAGAATTTTAATTCATAATTGACTTGTAAAAAAGGAAATATCTTTAACCATTTACCTTTACTCTCCTTTCTAAAGATTTACATTCGATAGAATGTAAACATATTTGTATTTAATCTAAATATCATTATGCTATCACGAAAAGATATTCTTCAACAAAATTTTGATTCTATTTAAAGTATAGAATCATAGGTAGCCAATATAAATAACTGTTTTTCGCTTCTAAAATAAACTTATCACAAAATATTAAGCTATAAAAGAAGTCAAACATTGCAAGAATTTTTTATAGATCATCAACATAAAATTTCGCCTTATTAGAACGAGTTAAATTTTTTTTTCCTTCTATCGAATCTATTCCATGTTATTTATGCGGGAATTTGGATTTTAACATTAGCAAAGATTTTTTTTATTTTAACAGATTTTTTTCAATCAAACACAAAAATAAAATAAAAATTAATTATTAAAAAGACATATTTTTCTAATTATACGAAGGGGTATTGATTTCAAGATTTGGTTACATAAACCAAACCGATCAATAAAAAGGCTCATAGATCTTTTCAGCTGTGTTTTAAGGTGTCCATAAATAATTTATAACACAACTGATTTGCTCAATAGATATAAATGTGTTTAAAAATGGCTCTAAAACTTTAATTTTGATTTTGTTGGATATCCAAGTCTTCTTTATCCCCTAATAGGCGAATAGTAGTCGAGAAATCCTTAAAAATTAGAGTATTTTCATATTTCGATTCAATTATAAAAAGATAGTAAATTTTCTTGTAGTAAAACATAGCACAAAAACTTGATAGACATATTCCCCAGAGAGAAATCATCAATAAAAAAGCACACACTTGACAAATTGGAAACTTAATAAAATCTTTGGAGATAAAGTGTTTTTTGAAGATGAAAAATGGTGTGGAATGCAGGCTCCGGAGATTAATGTGAAAATTTGGATTCGTTACTATAATTTTGGGTTTACATATCTACATTTTGAATTAAAATGAATTTTAACCAAAATAAAAATACAAAGCTTAATTACAAATAATAAATCTAATTTTAGAATCAAAGAAAGAAAACAATCAGTCGAAATCATTTGATTTTACGAGTTTCGAAATGAAATTAAGGATAATAGCTATTACAAACTACAAAGCTTAAGAATCAATTCCTCTTCCCCCTTTCACATCCACGCAACCTCTATCCCTATCCACCCCCTCTCACACTGGCTTACTCTCGCACTGTACTATTCCCTCTTATATTATTATTATCATATTACTTACTCGCCATCCTTGCTCCCTCTTGGAACTCTTACCCCTACTCATTCCCACTTATATTCTTAATAACTAATCTCAAACTAAATGCATTTTTACTAATAAAGATTATTTTGTACTAATATTGGACACATTTTTTTACCTATCTTTATCTTGTTTTTTTATATATTATTTATAGTTGAAATAGAAATCTTTCAATGGTACTTGATTAAAGGGTAATGATTTTGGTGCTTTGTTTATAATAGCACAAGACTGGTATAGTTTATTATTTCATATACTTATTATTTAGTAAATATTGTAATGAGTTGTTTATACCCATCTTTAATACCCTCTAAAAAGCTTTATCACTCCCATTTTGAAATTCGAATTCCAGGATTAGGTTAAAATAAAAGACGCTCTGATTAGAATTATAATTTAACTTAGATTTTGGTATTAAAAGTTTTGAATTAGCTCATTTTTCGAAATTTTGATGATAATGAATGGATAATGGGCCTGTAAACTTTACATTCCCAAAAATATTGACTTTTAAATTTAATACTTAAAATATTTATATATTTCTACTTCGGGTTTATTAAAATTAAAATTTCTTTTTTTCTTTCAAGATTTAATCTCTAGAGGTTTTCAATATTTCAAAAAAATTAAGAAATGATTTTATAACCTGAATGTGAAATGAATAATTAGGTTATTTTTAGGATATTTCTTGGCAAAATTAAGCACTGTGTAACATCAATATTGTATGGGGTTTTGAAAATTATTATACTTTTAGTTAATGTAGTATGTTTTAAAGAAATTTAAGCAATTTCAAAATAAATTAGAACGTTTATAACGTTCAATCGGTTTATTTAATTGTCAAAAAATATATGGTAGTAAATTTTTAATAATCGAATACCCGACTAAACATAGTTTTCCATGAATAATTTTAATTAATATACAATGAGCTAGGAAGTGATTCATCTGAATAAAACTTAATTGTACTACCACGCGGAGATAGACTATTTCCCCAATTCATTAACAAAATATACGCATTGAATTATACTATTTGAGTGATACAATTTAATAGGAAATATTTTTTTTCACCAAATCTTAAATTCAGTCATACAGATGGCAAACAGTTTTTGGAATTTGGATCAATCTTTAACTTCCGGTTAGCCAACTTACTATTCAAAGCAAAAAAAATGGAAAACGTTATATCGCGGAATAAAAATATGTGGTATCGATTGAATAAGATCACGAATAAACTAAACTTCCATCTTTAGACAATGCTAGCATATCAATAATTTAGAGCCGTGGGATTAAATGTGAAATTGTTTTACATTCAATCCCCACATTTTAAACTTTTTTTAGAAGAGTATGTAAAATAGGTTAAAGACTAATTTTTTTATTTTTATTTTTTTTGGCGAATCGTAGTATTAAAAAAATCTTTAGGGCATCCATTACAAAGCGGATATTACAGAAATTTTGCAATAGGTTAACTAAGCAGAGATTTGCAGCCGATGATTGTCCCCCAACTTAGTCAGGTTATTGGCTACACCTGTTAGCCTGTAAAGTAGTGAGAATTTCTATCAAATCGGAGCAGCAAAGAATTTGGCTACTTCAAGGATTACAAACTCAATAAATCACTTTAACTTGGGGCCCACAATATCTACCTCAAGCTTTGAATCTTTATATTACAATTAACCTTAATTCCTACAGTTTACAAAATCACTCACAGACTTGAGAAAAAAAAAAGCTTCACCGTGTTTTCTCTGTTTATTTTGCTTGTGTTTACTAATTGGATGGCCACCAGGTAACAAATAATCTAAGCAGTGACATCTTTTTTCTGTTCACAATGTCTTAATAAATCCTTAATAGAATCTTTTGCTAGAAGTTTAGTTTGAAAGATAATTTTTATACACCCGTGTAGGACTATTAGCTGCTTAGGCAACATCTTTTGACTAAAAAATAAAAAAATATGAACAAATCCGATTGGCATTTGGAAATATAGCATACGTTGGAAA
The DNA here is from genome assembly GCA_001953115.1 of Smittium mucronatum. NCBI lineage: Eukaryota > Fungi > Kickxellomycota > Harpellomycetes > Harpellales > Legeriomycetaceae > Smittium > Smittium mucronatum. The sequence goes on from LSSL01004866.1 coordinate 11,167, forward strand.
TTTCTTTCCTAGAATCTTTTGGGATATGTTGCTTTTGTGCGTTCAAAATTTTAGGCGATGTGGATATAACTTACTAAATAAATCTTTACTTTTTCTTGCACTAGAAAATGGCCTGAAATATATTGTAACATCAAAAATCTGTGCATTTTTACAAATAAAATTAGATTATTATACTTCTTTTGGACCCAAATTATGTTGAATTCCCATTTTATGTATTTTTTCTAAGTAAAATAAACCAATTATAGGTGATATTTCAGACTTTTGATTGAAAATTGGGAACAATATAGGCGAAGCTCTGAAAGAGTTTTGAC
>LSSL01004872.1:0-11272 GCA_001953115.1 Smittium mucronatum
AAAAAAAAGCCCTTTAAATATGAGTAAAATAAAATAAAATATGTTATTGTTAATTAGAACAGAAATAACAAAAATTTTCAATTTATAGAATAATACTATTAAAAATTTAATCAAAAATTTTGAAACAATAAGAAAAATTAAAATATATTACAAAAAAATTAAGTTTTTAGAAAATTTTCACACAAAATTCAACATAGCATATTAAAATCAAATTATTCAGGAATAAAAGATCTTATATATTATATATATATGATTCAGAGGACACATTTTAAAACAAGTGATAACTTGAAAACAAAGAGATTTATAAATTGGTATTTTTATGAAATCTAAAAGTATTATAAAAAAATTTTCTAGTTTAGATCCCTTCTTCAAAAATTTTAGTTAGAGTTTGTTTGAATTTTCAAAAAATTAAAATATTATTTTGAACTGCGTATATTTTCCATAATATTAATTTTTTTATTCTAGTGTCTATTTTTTACTGCTATATAGTCACATATATAATCATTTATTTATATCTTATTTTAAGATTTTAATATTTATTGATTGAAAAGAAAGCTTTGCAGAAAAAATGTAGGATGAAAAATAATTAAAATTTACTTTTATGATTTAATTTTTCATCTAAATATACGAGAGACTTATCGGAATAAGTTTATAAGTTATAATAAATTAAAATTTATTCAAAATTTATCTATTTTTAATGATATTTATATGCTATTCTATATATAAATTAGACTAAATAAAAGAAAATTAATAAAATTAAATAATAGATATAATTTTCAATATTATCTTTTTATTGAAACAGAATTTTAGTAAATCAAAATGAAATTATTAAACCCTTTTTTCTTAAAACCCTCCCTGGTGTATAAATGAAAAAAATTATAATCAAAAATATTTCTTTTATATAAATTCCTTATAAACACCGATTGATCTTTTATTTTTAACACTTATAAAAATAATCGCTGAATTAATTGAAGCTTGATCCAATTTTCATAAAAAAATAAATTAATTGAGAATAAGGTGAAATTATTAAACTAGTTTTAATCATTTTAAATATAACACGAACTTAAAATAAAATACTATTTTTTTCATCTATTAATAAAATAAAAATTTTCACTAAAAAATTCTTAATATATCAAAAAAATAAATCGAAATTTAATTTATGTATAAAATTGAGCTTTTTTTTAATTTAAATTTTTTTGGTTGGTTTAGTCATAAATTATTATTATTATATTTAAAACATAAATATTTTAATATTAAATAAAATTTTCAACATTGGATAAATCTATAAAAGAAATGCAGCAAGCTTATAATTCACTAAAAGTAGAGGTTTTTTCTTTATTGGCAGTGATTTTAATTTTATTAAAATAAAATTTGTAAGAATTAAAAAACAAAAAAAGAAGCAAATATCTTTCGAATAACTGATAATTTTATGTATTTCTTAAAATTATGAATATTTTTTATTTAAAATTATGATAAAATTTCTATTTTAATAATGTATGTAGTGAAAGTATAATTTCTTGTCAATTATTATGCAAATTTTATTAAAAAGATTATGTTTAGTTATTTTTGTGACTATCTCTTTAAATCTCATAATTTAGTTGTATATATGTCATTAATACCACTCTCTGAATTAAAAATAAATTAAATTGAATCATAAAGGGAGTATTTATCAAACAAAAAATCTATCATTAATAAATCGGAGTTTTTTATAACTATCCTAAAATATTCGAGAATAATCCTTATTATATAAATAATATATTTCGCATATTTTCTTAAAAAATCCAACTTGATTATTTTTTTATATTTTCATGGAATTCTATGTGGAATTGAAAAATATAAATTGTGTTTGGAAACCAAAAAAACCCCCATACTATGATTAATATCCACAGGAAAAAATTTTATAATTATTTTTTTGATTAATTCTTAGTAATTCTCGATTATACTAAATATTTTTAGAAAATTATAGCTTAGCAAACACCATTTTATATATGGTGATATATTTGAAGGGGGGGGATCAGCTAAAATGATGAAATTAAAAAGAATAAATAGATGGTTTCTTCAAAATTTATGCATGGTTTAATTTGATTTAAATATATTTAAATTTGATATAAATATGTATTTAAATTAAAAATTTAGTTCGTTTTTTAAAATCATAATTCTGTCTTGAAATTTTTTCTATATTTTTTCAGAAAAAATATTCATTTTAAATACTCTTTTCCAGATTTTTTCACAATTTTTTTTGTGTTTTTTTTTGGGATTAAATAAAAAATAGTTGGTGAATTTTCAAAGAAATTTCAAAATCAGATTGATTTTTTTTACGGGAAATTTATAATTATTGGGCCGACATTAAAAAAAAAAACTTATATTAGTTATTTGAGTACTTTTAAAAACAAATAATTCCGAATCTAATTCCAAAAAAATACCCAGTACTCATTGGAAAATATAATAATCATCGATTTTATATATATAATAATATACACAATAAACAAAGAAAATATCTGGTAGTTAAAATTAAAAATGAGCAAAAACATATTGGGTTTATCACAATTTATTAAATATAATTTTTTTTTAATATTTATTAATTTTATTAAGCACGCAATTTTTTCATTCTCCTTTCTTTAAAAAATAAAAATGTAATTTTATACAAACATTATTAATGTAGATATCAAATTAAATCCAAAGAAAAAAATCCCTCTTCCGAAGACTAATAATGCTATATAAATTTAAAAATTTAGAATCCTTTATCACTTTAATTAATATACCGGTGTATTAATGTGCTATTTCTTTTAATATAATAAACTCTATACCCTTTTCTCTTAGCATTTATTTATTTTTCTTTATCTTACCAAATGTTTTTATAATTTTATACCAATTTTAAGAGAAATGTAATTTTTTTTAATAAAAACACCTAATAATTTTACAATTCCCTGTTGGTTATTTAAATGTTTGTTATACCATGATATTTTCATATTAGAGTCCAGAAATTACGTATTATGGATTAAATTTTCATTTTTTGAATTTAATAAGCATTTTAGTTTTAAATTAATTTTTAAATTATTAATGTTATAAAATGCATTATTCTTATCTATTATTTCACAATTGAAAGACTAGGAATTTTTAATTTTTTCATTTAAAATTTTATATTAGCTTTGTTCTTAACTATAAAAGTTTTTTTATTAATACTTCAAAAGTAATAGCTTATTCTTCAGTAATGATATATTTGTTTCATCTGATGAAAATAGTATGGTAGAAAACGTGAAATAATAAATAATTTTTTATTTTTAAAGTTTATCTAGGCTATATATGGTCATTTTTCCTTTGATGCTGAAATTTCTGATATTTTTACTGCTATTTCAAAAAAAAAATATAGTCGTATCCTGAAATTCCGAATTAGGAGATATTATATCCCTCTATTCAATATTATTATATATATTTGATAAATCAAGATAATATCCACTAACGCTACTCATTTTGATAGTATTATTTTGATAAAAAATAATTTTCTGTTTACATTTAAATTTATTTTATTTTAAAGAAAAAAAAATTAAATTATAACTATTAAAATGGGTCAATTGTACATGTAAATGTAAATAAAAATAATTTTTAATAACTAATAGAGCATATTTAAGTTTTAATTATAATCATAAAATTTATCATTTTATTTGACAATATATCAAATTTTGCATTATTTATAGTTTTTTTTGTTTTTTTTTGAGAAATTTTTTGAACGCATTAGTGAAAAAAAAAACTGCAAATATATCTTAATTATCTATTATTTCATAATATTTTATACGCAGAGACGAACTATAGTTAAAAAATTTTAAATTTTTGATTTTTATTTCGTGCCTTTAGTATATAATTTTTTGGAAAAAGGGATTCACCATAATAAAAAGTAATGATAAATGAATTGAAATTAGATTCGATTTGTAAAAAATTGAGATAAATTTTAAAAATTCATAATAAAATCGAAATAATTAAACTCATTTTGGTCATAATTCACACAATTAAAAAAAAAATTAATGTGAATCCGAATTAATTGGATCAATTATGGAAGTACAAATTTTATATTTATAGTGATTGGATCAAAAAAAATTAAAATTTAAAATTAATCATAACACTTAAATCCATAGTATGCCTGTTTTTAGTCTAATGCAAAATTGTGAAAATTTATTAGTCTAAATTATATAAATTTCAAGAATAAAAAAAATCGTAATTGCTGAAAATGATTTTGAATAATTTTTTTTGTAACAAGAATTAAGATTACAAAAATTTTATGATAAAAACATATCTATAAAAAAAGGAGATATTGGATTTGCTTAGTTTACAATTTATTTCTTGAAATTATTTCTGGATTTTTCGTTTTAAATTTAATAATACTTTAATTATGAATGGAATAAATGAAAACTCAATATTCTCATAAATTCAATTCTACCAATTTTTAGACAAATCGGGCTCATTTTAGTCTAGTTATTTAAAATTTATTTAATTTTAAATGATAAATAAAACTTTCAAAAACTTTCACCGATATTTGTGATAATAATATCTGGTTTTTTTATCTCTTTTTTTCGAAAAATAACATCATTAGAAAAATATCCTAATAATGGGCCAAATATCATCTATTTTTTGCTAATTTAGTTGTGGAAAAAATGTGCACGCATGAACTATAAAATATTTATTATTTTATATAATAATAAATCCATATATTTTTTAATTGAATATTTAATTTTTATTTATTTCGGAAATGATTTTTTTTATCAGTATTAATAAAATGAAAAATTACAGTTCCATATTCATTATTTTTTTAATTTTTCTTTAATAATATTCATACATCTTATATTAGGTAAATATTCAGATAGTGCGGTCCCAAAAAATATATTAATTAAAAGATGATTTATCAGTGCCCTATATAATTTATAAATTGACTCATGTATCATCTAATGTCATTACTTAATTTTTTAGTAAATTATTTTCAATAAGCAATTCTGTTAAAATCAATTTACTAAAAATTTACAGAAATTGTACAAGTTATTTTTTTTCTTCTAAAGTACAACATTTCCATCTTTTAAATTAATAAAATTATATAAAAATAACGATCTTTATTAGTACATAATTTTTAAAATAATTTTTTTTATCTTGATCTACCTAAAACTATTTTAGCTGACATAAACCTTTTTTTTTCATTAAAAATTTTAATCCAGGAGCTAGAGTAATTATAGAATAAAATTACACATAAAACATCTTTTTATTATATTTATCATATAATAAATATTTTTAATTCAGATATTTATATCCTTTGCTGTAAAATATTTGGGTACTGGATTTTAATAATTATAAATATACAAAATTTCAACTCAAAATAAAAAAAAATTATCAAAATTTAATTTTTAATAATAATATTCATATTCACTATAATGACCCAATTAAAATTTTACTAAATTAGCCCCATGTTTCAAGTATGAAAACTAACTCAGATCCCTTTTAGATGTGAATAGAAAGCTTTACTGATTCCATTATAATTAAGCTAATTTAATTCTATTTCTCGTACCTTAAATATAACTAATATCCCATAGAGTTATAGATAAAAAGCCTTAATTCCCACTTTTAAGAATTCAAGTTTTTTAACTTTATTTTTTTTAATTCATTTCTTTAGTTATCATATTTTTACCTGATAGAAAATCTTATCCAAAAATTTACAGATCATGTATTCTAAGTTTTTATCTATAAGTCTATGCATACCTTATCTGGGACCAACCAGGAATAAATTATATTTATTCTCAAATTTTAAAAAAATATAATCTATAGATTCTATTTGTGATTTATAATTGTTTTATCACGTCGTTTTTAAGTGAAACAGAATAAACATTATATTATATAGTTAAAAAAGACACATTTAAGTTTTTTTGATTATAAAATTTTTAAATTTTAAAATCCTCTCAAAGATTTATTGCGAAAATTGAATTTTTTAAAGTTTTACCTAAATTATTTCCCTATTCCATTTTTTTTTAACCTGCTATTATTATTATGACTTCTTCTTAAGTGGACGATTTTACAAATATTAGAGGAATTATATTAATCAACCATTCATAATGACAAAGGCCTTCAATTAAAAAATAAAAACCCCTGAATATCTTTAAAACTCAAAACTTGAATTTTAGATGTGTCAATGGTTCGTTAAAGTGATTTTTTTTCAAAATAAAAGAGGTTTTTTAATAGTAAAATTACTATTTAAAAATTTTATTGGTCATAGTTTAATGTAATTTCCAAAGCGAATTATTTTAATTATTTATGCATTACACTAATAATTTTTTAATAAATCAGAAATAACATAAATTCAGGTGATATTAATAAATATCTCGATATACTTTTTAATATCTTCTGCATTTATTAATATTAGATATAAATTAAATGTTATTTGATTATAAATAGTAAATAGTAAATATATTTTAAGTGTATAACTTACAAAAAACCAATAACTTTAGAATTTCTATTTATTATGGCCAATAGATACTTGATAATAGATATAATTGTCAGTGTAAAATACGAGTATATTTTTTAATTTTTTTCTATTTTAGTGCTTAATGTAAAAAATAATACCAAGGTTCGGCAATTAAAAAAATTATATTTTAAATCGGCATAAATAATTTTGACAATTCAAGATTCTGATTGAAAGCCAGAATATAAAAAATAAAAAATCAATACACTATTGGATCCAAAAAGGGTTAAAACCCCCCGATTTTTTTCTTGATAAAATTTGATTGGATTTTAAATGGGGTCTTTTATTTAAAAAATATGTAGTTTTTTTTGAAAAAACTGGGTATATTTAGTATTCATTTTTACCATTAAGAATTATATTTAGGTGTTTCGAAATGTCCGTCTGAATTTTTTTAATGCACAAAGTAAAAAGATATTTATTGAGCTCGTAAATTTATTCATGCAAATAAATTTAGAAATTCAAAGTTTATTTATTTTTAAAACTGAAATTAGCTAATTACTCAAAAATTAAACAATGAATATATAGAATTTTTTTTTTGAGGGTTAATAGTAAAAAAAAGGTGACGTTTTTTTAATTGGGGGGTTTTGTAATTATGGGTGTACATTACGATAAACCCTATATTGGGAAATTTATACATATAAAATAATATTAATCATTATATAAAATAGCGCTAGAATAATAAAAACCGAACATATTACTATTATTACTTAAAAAATAAAATTCAAATCAGATTTATTAAGAATTTTCTAAAATTTGGTGGGTATTTTTTGCAGTTTCCAAAATGACTGAAGTCAGAAATATTTTAATAAAAATTAAAAATTTAGTTTGGTGATTTCAATAATTTTCTCTGTAAAACCCTATGAATAAAGTATCTAAAAATTCTGTAACAAATTAAAGATATTAAAAATTTCATGATATACATATATTCTGTTATTATAATTAAAAAAAAAAAAATTGTATTTATTCACAGTATTTTTTTGTAAAAAATTATCATAAGACAGATATATAGTTAAAATGAATTCCTAAAAATCGAACTAATAAAAAGGGGCTAAATTTTCAGGAAGTGTCATAAAGTCTGATTTTTATATAAAATTGCTGGATTAACTTTAAAATAACAGATTTTTATTAGTTAAAATTTAAAAACTCGATAATATTATGTATTAAAATCTCATAAAACATTTTATAAATCCGCCGACTTTGTAAATTTTAATGTTTTTTTGCTTAAATTAACTTTTATTTATGTTTTCGATAGAATTATTAAAGCACTTTAAAGAAAATTTTAAATAATATTGTACCACTGTAGGGGAAATGTTGAGTTTTTCCATCTTTTTAGTTAAAATTAATCTGAAATTTTTAAAGCATATAAATTCTATTTAATCGAATTAACTAATAAAATATTTCAATGACATAGCTAGTCCGGTAAACGGATAGTATTATACTTGTCATATTCAGTAAAGGTAATCGAGGAGCTGATGTATTTTTATTAAAATTTTCCCTCTCCTTGTATAATACTAATTATTTACTATATTTTTTCCTACGCATAAGAAATTTATTAGAAATATTTAAATACTAGAAAAAATATATTATTCTCCTTAAATTATACTTAAGTAAGGGCAAATGTTAAAAAAGTAAAAAATTAACATTAAGTATAAATATTCTTATAATTTCTTGAGAGACTATAATATATTTTAAAAACATTACGATTGAACCAAAACGTGTTTTAGACTATATTATCTGATTATACACCTAAAAATTCTGATAGCGAGTCTTCGATCGATCATTTTTTTTTATTATTGGGACCTCTGAGGCTAGACAGATATTATTTGATTTTAAATTTATCTACCCAATGTCACCTTTAACATATAGAGTGCCTTTTTTTATTAAAAAACATTAATGTTTTATTTGAAACCCACTTTTTTTTTAATGATTTTGTGCTGTTTAAAGAAAAATCATTCTTTCATAATAATCACTCAGTCGCTGGAATTATAATAATGCCTTTATGCTACTTTTTTTGTTGATTTTTTTCAATTTTTCAATCTCAAAGTTTTCTATATTGGGTAATTATTATTAGTTTTAGTGCTTTAATTTCTTTTAAAATCCTATTATCATAATTATTTGTATTTCAGAGATTCTCAAAAAGCACTTAAACATTAATTTTAAAAAAAAATGCAATGACTTATTTATTATAGTCTGCATGGAAGGTCTTCGTTTTTCGGATAAGCTTGATATTTATGGTAATTCTATTTTTGATCTTTCGAATTACTTAATTGGGGTTTTCATCTAATTTCTTATTAAACTATAGTAAAATGTGATTCTGATAAATTTCTTTAGAACTATCAGAAAGTTTCAATAAAACATATTTTTACTTTTATCGTATAAAGTTTTATCTTTTCCGCATATTAAACTTCTGCAAGGTAGTTTAATATCTGCGCTTCAGATATCTTCTATTTATTTTTTTTAATACTTTTTAATCTGAAAAACGGTATTGAAACGAGCTGTGTCTAGATTTTATACACTAAATTATTTTATTTCAAATTCTAGCAAGGGCTTGGTTACCTGAGCCTTAATCTTGGAGGAAATTTAGCTGATCTAATATATCATATATATCTGGTTATTTTTTTACTAGAGGAAAGATTTTCCAATTTTATGATCTGAAATTGCAGCAGTTTTCTGTAAAATATGAAGCTGTGATGTCGAGATCATAAAATATCTGGGTATAATATCTCTTAATTCCAAATTTTTTCAACCAATTTCATTTTTATTCGCATTATTCTAAATTTCTGTGCCACTTTGCAAATTATTTTTCAAAGTATCAAGCAGTATGGTATTTTAAATCTCTTTATTCTGCAGAATAGATCATTTTGTAGGTTTTTTCTAGTTTCTGGAAATAAAATTTAATACTTCTCCATTTTTATCTGTTTTTAGATGATAAAATATCTATTATATTGAATTAATACTTTGATTCCAGAGTTATTTAGTCCACTTGTGATATTTAACAATTTCTGCACGTTCAATCTACTCTGCGATTTTGCTGATTTCAATATAAATGAAATTTATATCATCTGTGGGAACATTTTGTCTCCATACAGCACATCAATATTTTCTCCGCTACACATAGTAATTCCAGTGAATTATTCCACTCGAATATATTAATCTATGCTAGGTAGTTGTGTTGCCTGATTATATCAAAGCAGACACCTTTCCTCCACAACTATCTTTTTTCCTTGATTTCATATAGAACTGTAAAGATATTTTCGCAATTTATGTGCATTATTACTTCTGCTTCAGTCTAAATATCCGGGAAAGAATTAATCATAATCGGAATTTTTAATATATTTCTAATACATCTGCAAATATTTTAATTTCCAAAATTTATGATAAAAAAACATTTCCTTTTCATGAATTCGACTATTTTTTCCAGAAATTAAAATTACTTAAATTTTTTTTTAATATTATTGTCAACGCCAATAATTTTTGATCCGATATATATGATTTTTTGGTTCTAATTTTCTGTTTATCACGCATTTTCCGTAAATCAGAGCAATAAAATCGCTTGGTATACTCTTACGAAACTAGCTAAATATTTAAATTTCATTTTTTACGGGTAAATATATTTTTCGATTACCTTCACAGTTTAAAAATCTTAAATTTGGGAACTATGGGCAAAATATTCCTAATAGTAATTATTATTATCAGGTGTGAAATATATTGGGATCATGCTGCCAAAATTTTTTTGGCGTATACCTGAATATAAGCCCCAAAATCTTTGATTATATCAAAGGTATGAAATTTGTTCATTTTTTTCTTGAATTATCCTATTATAATAATATCTTCTAGAATTTCAAATATTTTGATTCGATCATTTTTGGTACATTCCAAATCTTATCTGAAAATATTTTTAAATGACATTAAACTCACTGAAAGTTCAAAAAATAAAAATAGAAAATTTAATGACATCCAGCTTCATAGAATTTTTTTTTCTCGATTATATTTTTGAGCTTCATTAAATCTAATTCAGATCTGAAACCTCAATTCTTATTTATAAAAACTGATCGATTTTTAAATTTCTTTTTAAGTTTCGGAAATTATAGATTTATCATTTAGCTAGCTTCTCAGGCACATAAATTCCGGATATATTGTATTAATTTCTTTTAAAACGCCTTAGTGGTTTATTGAAGGTGTTTTAAAAGGTTTTCCGATGTTTTTTGGCGCCTAAGCGAGCAAGAAATCGGCTAATGTTCTCGATAACAGTTTTTTTGAAGATGAAACAGCTTTCGAAAATATCGAATTTTATTTTTCGACTTTCCTAGAAATAAGTTATTGATACTGGATATTGATTTTTATCATTAATTCTTTCTCAATATTTTCTGAATCCACCTAATTTCTGATATTCTGGAAATTTAAAATTTGAAAATATTTAGGCAAATACTAACCAAATTATTGTTTATTTCCTATTATAAGACCGACATATCTTCCTCTACCTTTCCCACTAAAATCCGACTTGTTGTATTGTATATCTTAGGCTGATTAATACTCTATTATAATGGTGGTATTGTATTAGTAAATGAGAATAATTGGTGCTGTACTAATCCCATGTAAAATTTATAATTTCTCTGTCTTATGGCTTAAATAGTGCTTTAAATGTGTGATTTATTTATTCTTGTTTCTTAGGTGCCATAGTTTTCCAATCAGAAAATTAAGTGGCATTTCCTAAGGCTCTAACCCTTTGAGGATACTATCCTGTTTTATTTTGTATAGATGAGATTCCTTATCTGCTGG
>LSSL01004876.1:0-51905 GCA_001953115.1 Smittium mucronatum
CATCACCATAGTCGACAGGAAAAATAAAATCAACCGGTCAAAAATCCACCAGTGGACGGTGGACCGAAAAATCGGCGGAAAAGGAAACTGGACGAATCTTCAGCTGCTGTACCCTGACCTGAAACTTGGCCTCCAGGACATCGGATAAATGCGAATGGGGACCTTCCGCACCGTCCAGCGACTATCAAATATGAAATTTTTAGATGAAAAATTTAAAAAATATTGTCCCTTCTGCAAAATCGATGATCCCGAAACTGTCGACCACATCTTATTAAATTGCTCCCGATGGGACATACAGCGAAATGAAACGATCGGCCGGTTCATACCAGCACCGATCCGCTCAGACATAAAAAACCAACTTTCTAATTTCAATGAATCCCGGTTGGGGATAGTTGGAAAACTCCTTGGGGGGGAGTATAAACAAACTTTAAGTCAGCTACAAGCTGACACCGCCGGTCAAAAATTTGTGTTGGAAACAGCTAAATTTCTGATTGGCATCCGCGTGCCACGAACACTTAAGCTACAGAGTTTAAGTGATTCACCAGCCTCCTTGAACCAATGCCTTTGAGGTATGGAGCTGCTAGAGCGGCAGAGGGGATTTGGGGGAATTTTTTTGCTTTTTTTAAATTTTTTAAAATTAGTTTTATAACTTTTTATTAACTTTAAAATAAATTTCTTATACAAAATAAAATAAAATAACATTAAAGCGCCCGTAGACTGAAGATTCAGCTGTTTCTCACCAATAATACAAATTTATTATTTCGTCAAAATTTAATCTCCTTCGATCCTTCTCAGTTGGAGTAGATCAAAAAACTTCTTGGGGAAGGGTGGGTCTAAAAAATCTATGTCATCTCTGTGCTGAAGACGCCAGTCAAATAATTGAACTGGATACAGCGAATTTTCTAGATTGAATTCGCTTAAAAAGAACACTTAAACCACAGAACTTATGCGATTCACCAGCCCCCCATGAACCAATTACCTCGATTTATGGGGAAACTAGAGCGACAGAGGGCAGTTTGGTGGAAAAAAAAAATGTTTAGATAACTTATTGTTACTTTAAAATAATTTTTACAAAAAAAATGTTTTAATTTTATTGCAGGATAACTTTTTTAAAACTCATACCAAAAAAATCAAGAATGGGGTTTACCCTAAATAAAATATTATCTTATAATATATATATTTGATTAAATTGATCGTGTATAAACACTAAAAAAAAATCTTCATGATGATTTTTCAAGTAGAACATATAGCCGATGGTGAAAAAGGTTATAAATTAAGTTTGATGGTATCATTTTTACAGTATTTATCATCAAGTTATTGGTTGTGCATAGATTATATAGAATTATTGCAGAATAAAACTATTAATAAAATATTATATTTTGATGTAAATGGCTTTTTTCGATAATAAATTAGGTTCTGAGAACTGATTTGGAATAAAATTCAAATTTTTACAAATAATTTTTTCCAGGATGCACAGAGATTATTTTTTTTAACTAATACGGAGCTTTTTGCGAGTTCCTGAAAGCCAAATATATTTTTGCAGGCTCTAATATGAAATAAAGATAACTTTAAGCCTCAGTGCAAAATTTTAGCAGAGTGAAATTAAAAATTTGTAAAATTATAGCCTCTAAAACGTGGAAAGGCATTTAAACTTATGGGAATAAATTTACACCTTTTTAAATAATTTTAACCTCTATAATTATATATCCTTTGAATTTCCTTATATTATCAAATTATGAAAATTAAAAATAGTCCAAAATTATTTTAAAATTATTTAAAAGTGCTTAAGAATTTTAACAATTAAAAGAATAAATTATTTGAACTATTTATTACTCGAAAATATCTATTAGTTAGCACTTTTTTTTTATGTTAAAAGATTTTTTATGAAAATAATCGATTCATATTAGTGAAATTTTTTTTTTATCTAAATAAATATGGTTATTCGTAATTTTCTCTTTATTTTTTATTATTGTAAATAATATTTAATTAAACGAAAAAATATTGGGTTGAAAAGATTTTTTTACTTAGTAAATCGATTATTAAATCGAGTGTTTTATTTGTAACCTAGAATATTAAAGCCCTTTAAATTTTATTTATATTTATATTATAGGCAAATCTTTTTAAAAAAGATAATTTTAAAAATAATTAATTTAGTTCGGTCTTTGTAAATTAGATATGTTTTTCAGTGTTTCATCATTTAAATATTTTATTAGCAATTAAATTTTAGTTTTATAGCAACTAAAAATTGGCCAATAAAAATAAAATAAAATATTAATATTAAAACTTTGATAGTAATATAAAAAAAAATGTTCAAATATAGGCAAGAAGGTAGTCATATTATCCTAAAAAATCAAAGTTAATTGATAGTATAATTAATTATTTTAATAATCTAAAAAAATTAGTTATTTTTTATTATTATGCCTATAGATTTATTAATTAAATTCAAAAAAGCAAAATTATATCAAAATCTTGTTATTTATTTCATTAAGCATTGAAAAAATAATTTCTCTACCCATTATTTTATTTTTTAATGTGTCCCGATTTTTATATTCCCCAAAAATAAAACAGAAACTATAAAAATGTTCAATGTTAAATTTATCAATAACACCTATTATATTTTTCAGATTGGAAATTATTTTCAACAATAATGATTGAACATTTATCTTAAAAATACCAAAAGGTTTAATAGCTATAATTTAAATGCAAATGATGAAAATTTTTGGATTTTTATGGGGAATATTAATTAAATATGTACCTTTTAAAACTTTAAATTGAAAAAATAGTGAAAGTTTTGATAAATTTTGCAAAAATGGTCAGATTTAAAATTAATCAAAAAACTTGTCAAATCATCTACTTCGGTTGATTAATCCAAAGAATTTTTGTTCATGTAGTGACTAAAAACAAAAAATCTAGTTTTATCAAATAAGAAATTTCTATTTTAAACTTTTATTGTGGATGTTGTGATTTTAAAATAGGGAAAAAAGTGTTGTAAAAAACGCACCAAAAAAACTATTGAAAATCAATTGAAAACCTGTAATGTAGTCGCATCACGAAATTTGAAAATTTAAATTTTGTACAAGATCAATTTCCAGGACATTCCCAATTCAATACTTTCCAAAAAAAAAAAAAATTCGTTAGTAAACCATCAAAAAATCTTCATAAATCAATACAAGGATATACCAACTCTGAAAATCGGTGTGATTCGATCGGAAAAAAATATTAAAAGCTTATTAAAAAGCTTTTTATTGAAAAAATACCTGTTTAAAAGCATTTTATTAACATAAAAAACTTTTAAAACTTAGTTTCAGAGGTTAAACATAATTATCAAAATTTATTATATCATTCAGATTTAAATTTACAGATTCGAAAAATAGGGATCAAGAAAATAAAAAAACCCATGTGATATAATATTTCGAAAAACTATAGACATATTATGAAAAAACCAACACTCTTAAAAGATAATTTTTTTTAAATATTCTAATTATTCTTACCAAATGTAACATTATTTTAGAATACTTTTAGGCATTTTTTCGTTTAAGGGAAAACGGAACTTTTATAGAATTTTTTAAAGGTTTCATTAAATATATAATAGAGGACAACAAAATTAAATAAAAAAATAACTTTTGATAATAAAAAAATGGTTATCTAATTTAAATAAATAAAAAAATACTTTTGTATAGTTATTACAAATTAATTTATAACACTAAAAAAATTAACAGCAAAGTGTCAGATCAGACTGTAAAATTTTTTTTAATCGCTTTATGAAAAAAAACATCATTTTATATCTTCATTAAAATAATGCCACCCGATTCATCATAAAGGCCCACTTTTGACAGGTTAAATCTTAAAAATATATAAAAGACGCTGTTGGTAAAATTTTCTGATTCGAGGCTAATTTATTTTAAAACTATCCACTAAAAGAGTACCATACGTAAAAATTTTTTTATATGGCTCGCAAAGATCTTAAAACCTATAAAAATTTTGCTGATGAGAATGAGGGGAAAAAAATATTAAATCCTTAAATAAACCATGACTTTAAAACCGGAGAAGATAGGTTTTAATCATGTAAATTTTCCTGAGCCCATGCACTCAATATGCTAAATTTTTTATCCACGTTACATATTTGGACGCTAGCCATTTAAAATGGAAATTCATATGAGTAATTTTGATGTAACCGCCAAATTCAGGGACTAGGACTATTATCCTCATATCTTTCTGTATTTATTAATGAGAGAGCACTAAAACCTGAGTGAATTTTCTAAAAAAAAAGTTAAAAAAAAGTAGTGGTTTAATTTATTTTAATGAAAAAATGGGTTTCATAAGCGGTGAAGTAAAAGGGGTATAAAACGAAATTTTTAGAGAGATTCTACTAGAAAAAAAACTAATTGTTTGGTGATATTAACAGAAAAATAACAGAAAAGTTATGCAAAAAAATAACCAAAAAACCTTGAGATGCAGCTAAATACTTTGACAAAAAATATTATTCAGAAAAAAAGAAATCACTTAATCGATAAGAGAGGGATGTGTCAATATATAAACGAAATATGATTTGAAAAATGCTAATCAGCATATTTTCGTTAGCCAAGCTATGGGATTTTTATATCTAAAATATTTGAATCAGAAAGCATTTGGATATCTAAGAGAGCTTAATATCATAGTTTGATCATATCAACAGCATGTGCCTTAAATTTTGAGAATATTTTTTAAAATTATGAAAGAATATTGAATAGCTAAAACTAAATTTCTTGAAAAAGAAAAAAAAATCTATGCCAATTAACATAATTTCTGGAATTATAAGAATATTGAGAAGTTTTTACAGCAATTTTTTTGGACTAGACAGAAAAAATATCGATTTAAGAATAGTAGATCTAATGAATAGTATTTTTTTTGTGGTTATAAATGAGAATATGTTATTACATGTTCATATTTCTGCAATCATTTCTCCTTTAATAGCCTAAATTTTGACGATTATTCCTAACTTATTTACAATAGATAAAAGCTTCAAATTTTTAATGGGTTACACTATAGATCATTAGAAATTTTATTTGTACTTTTCAATGATTATGAAATTCCCAGATTACTTATCAAGATTCAAGGATGTTCGAATAAGAGGATTTATTCAATTTTTGAAGGGTTAGATACAAATTAAAGAATAAAATCGTTATTTGCGGGAATAATTGACACATTAGGAGGTCTTGTAAAAATTAATAATATTAATGAAATTATTTTCTCTGAAGTCTACGATTTACTGGAAAAAAGATCTGTTTTTTAGATTATAAATTTATCATGTTGTTATAAATCGTAATTTTATTTAGATTTCTTGTTTTATAAAGTAAAAAATATCAATGATCATTCTCTGAAAAAAAAACTTAAACACTTAAAATAATGAAAATTCAATATATATACATAATCATATACATAAATATGTATTATAATATATAATATAATGTAGCTGTTTTATATTTTTAAATTTTTTTAAATTATAAGAGATACTTTTTTTTATTAATCTACAAAAGTTTAAAAGCTATTTTTTCGCAAATCAATTGTTTTTGTATATAAAAAGTTTTTTGATAGCGATATTAATGTTATTATATGATTATTTAGCCACATAAAATGAATGATAAAACTTATTGTAGTTATATGTAGAATATGCACAGAATAAAAATTTATGGAATTAAATATATATTACATAATAGTTATATATTGAATCAAACCTTTAAAAATTCTATAAAAGTTCCGTTTTCCCTTAAACGAAAAAATGCCTAAAAGTATTCTAAAATAATGTTACATTTGGTAAGAATAATTAGAATATTTAAAAAAAATTATCTTTTAAGAGTGTTGGTTTTTTCATAATATGTCTATAGTTTTTCGAAATATTATATCACATGGGTTTTTTTATTTTCTTGATCCCTATTTTTCGAATCTGTAAATTTAAATCTGAATGATATAATAAATTTTGATAATTATGTTTAACCTCTGAAACTAAGTTTTAAAAGTTTTTTATGTTAATAAAATGCTTTTAAACAGGTATTTTTTCAATAAAAAGCTTTTTAATAAGCTTTTAATATTTTTTTCCGATCGAATCACACCGATTTTCAGAGTTGGTATATCCTTGTATTGATTTATGAAGATTTTTTGATGGTTTACTAACGAATTTTTTTTTTTTTGGAAAGTATTGAATTGGGAATGTCCTGGAAATTGATCTTGTACAAAATTTAAATTTTCAAATTTCGTGATGCGACTACATTACAGGTTTTCAATTGATTTTCAATAGTTTTTTTGGTGCGTTTTTTACAACACTTTTTTCCCTATTTTAAAATCACAACATCCACAATAAAAGTTTAAAATAGAAATTTCTTATTTGATAAAACTAGATTTTTTGTTTTTAGTCACTACATGAACAAAAATTCTTTGGATTAATCAACCGAAGTAGATGATTTGACAAGTTTTTTGATTAATTTTAAATCTGACCATTTTTGCAAAATTTATCAAAACTTTCACTATTTTTGCCATTTGTCATTTTTATAGTCAATTTAAGATAATTTTCTAATTTTCTAAAAGCTTTTAAAATGTTTTTTGTAATTTTTTAACGTAAAAAAATCTTCAAACCATTTTATACAATAAACCATGTATTTTTACACAAAATTGGTCTATTATTCACAGAATATGCGGTTATACACAAATTTTCTTTTTTGGCAAATAAAATTCCTTAAATATTCCGTATTAGTACACAAAATAGAAGCAATCTTTTTATTTGACCGTTATATTTAAATTGATAATTTCTATAGTGATAAATTATTCCAACGTTACTAAATCGCGGTTTCTTTGAATGCAGAGAATTTGCTATAAAATTTAGCCGCTTTCCTAATTAGGTAAAATTAAAGGGTTAGTTGAGCCGCATGTAATCAAAATAAAATATCATATACATTAAAGATGGTTATAATTATTAATGTGAGTGCAAAAAAAAATTTTTGGCGCATAAAAATTATGGAATCTATTGGCTAAAACTTTAAATCGCATGAAACAGTATTTAATTCTGATTTGGCAAATTACTTTATAGATAAAGTAATCTGGCGTAGAAAAAAATCAGTCATGTAATTAAATCATAAAAACCGATAAATAAAATGAGTTCTTAGTTTTGTGTATAAATACGGAGTATTTAAGGGGCTCTATTGTCCAAAAAAAAAAATTGTGTATAATCGCATATTTTATGTATAAATACTTTTAAACTAAAAAAATTAACTGAAAGAGCTAATTAAATTTATTTGGAAAATGCTGATAATATTAAAAAAAAATTTTTTATCATTTTTCATCTTTTTGAGCTTAATTAAAATTTGTATTTATTTTCTAGAAAAAAAAGAAAGAATCTTACTTATTAAATGATTTCAATCTTGGCTCCAATTTATAATTGCTAAATTAAGCATATGCCTATAAATTGATTTCCGAGAATCATTATAAGACATATCCTTGAATTTACCAAAAATTAATATCTAATGAAAAAATCAATTAAAAATTATTGCATAATTATAAATATAAATCAAATAATAAGAAATTTTTTGAAGAAAATCACTCAAAAATATATAAAATAGACAATTTTTAAGCTGATTTAATATCAATTTTTTAAATTTCAGGTTTTTATTGTAGTATAAACATTTTTTTTTCATCCCGTGAAATTATATATTTTGAAAAAACTAAAATTTTAAACTATAGGATAATTAATTATTACTTTTTTTTTGATAGTCTAACAAAATGAAGTACAAGTAAAAAAATGAGATTAATCCCAAACAAAAGAAGAAAACTAAAAATATTAAATTTAATAATAATAATTCTCTTGTTTTTAAATTTTTAATTTTTAAATTGGTCTAACACCAAAATTTTATAAAAAAAATCTGCTTTTTAATATTTTTATAGAGCTCAAAAAATTTTTCTAGCCGATTTAAAATTCGGATAGATGATTCAGATAAACAGAAAAAATATATTTAAATTTAATAAAGATAAAAAATAACTTCTAACACTCAAAAGATACAATATTTATAAATTAAAAATGTTGATTTTAAATTATTACAAATTTAACTTCATTATTTATAAGTTCGCACTATAAACATCCAAAAAAATCACTTTATATGTTAATGAAAACTCATAAAATTTTGATGTGTTTTATATGAATACAGCACATGAATTTTAAATAAAACTAAAAAAATATGTACAATAATATATGAATGCGACTCAAACATAATATCTTTAATTTAAAATATATTTTCCAAAAAATAATTACATTTCAATTAATCACAATTAATATTTAAGCACGAAAATACAACAGTTATGGTTAACTTAGATGAATTTAATGAGTTACATACATAATATCAAAAAATTTTGAATTTAAATAACATCATAGTTGTATGATTATTTTGTAAAGAAAGTATATATATATATAAATCAAATATTTACAACAGAGAAAGAACTAAGATATTTTAAATGCAGATTAAAAATCATATAAGTTTCTTTCTTAGCTAATAAATTATTCATTTTTGAAATAAAATTTATTGAAGTATCTTTGCTACATTTTAAATAACCAATAATCTTTTCTTAAAAATTTATCCTTCACAAGCAGATAAATTAATTATATTAAATAAAAACAATGAAAATTAATAATTAAAAAGGGAATGAAAGATATCATATGAGAAATAAAATTTTAAATCAAAATAATTTTGTTATTAATATTCCTTAAATTAAATCGACTAAATTTTTTAGTTAATTTAGCACATTCTCTACCCAAAAAACACATTAAATACCATGAGAATATATTAATTTTTTTAGAATTTATTATATTTTAACTTTTTCAAAGATGAATTTATTAAGAAAAACTAATATTAAATGGTATCAAATCTTACCTTATGCCAAAAAAAATCTTCATAAAAAAATCCCAATTTTTTTTTTCAAGGTCCGACATAAGTAAATGGAATATATCTCCAGAATCTGTTTACGAATAACTTTTAGAGTAATTATTTTTTTTAAATAAAGCCTGATTTTTTTTAACACAAATCGAAGAAGATGCTGTTATGACTAAATTGAATCAAAGGAATTATAGGTTGTTTATTAAAATACAATTTGTCTTTTATACATTTTTTCATTGCCCTTTTTCTGGAAAAATACAATTTATAATTAAGTTTTCCATTCGAGGGACAAACATATTTACAGGTTTGAACAAAGGGTGATGGATAAAACTGTGGCGTTACCAGAAGTTTATTCCAAATTCAACTCTGAGAAATTTCACTAGCTTTTTGATCACAGAGATTATTTGATTAATATATTTTATAAAAATTCATAATAAAATGAATTTTTTTGTATTTTTTCTAGCCATTCTGATTTTAATTTTTTTTATTATAGACGAATGAATGAATCAAATGTATTTTAGGTCTTTATTACTGACACCGTATACCAAAGGATTTGTTTTTTAAAATACAAATTATTTGATTATTATAAGTTGGTATATGCGCGTTTACAAATTCTGTTAAAACAAGGGGACTTTCAATCCTTTGAATATATGATCCGATTTTTATCCGATAGCTAGATCAAAAATATAATACTTAAATGTACAATAAAGGGTGAATATTTTCACTTAAAAAATTCCAACCAAACACGCCATTTAAATTACCATCCTATTATTATCAAAAACTTTCTTAATTTTCGGGCTGAAAAATAAAATTATAAGGCTCACCATTTTTCTAATTTTAAATTTACTAGATCTTGGTTAATTTTAGAGGTAAAACAAAATAAAATTTTCAATATAGAGGAGGTTTATTTGCTTTTTTATCTCAAATATTTTCAATAACAGAAGTTTTAATCATAATTGATTTCTATTTTTTTTCCTATAAAAAAGTTTTTACTTTCTTTGATAAGTCAAAATTTGATTTGATTTGATTAGATATAAATCAAAATTTTTTTAAAAATAAATTTAGGGAGCTAAAGATAACATCGATTTTAATGTTTTTATTAAATTAGGGTGTATCTTATTATAAAAAAAACTTATCTAGGGGGGATTATGTTAAATGTTAAAAATAGTATTAAATAGAAATTTTTTCTAGCCCAGTTGAAAGTATGTATGATGTACACAGATTTTACACAAACTAATTTACTTTTTTCCTATTTGAAAAAAAATTTAATGAATTGTTAGATTAAATCCAAAATTTTTGCTAGCTTGAGTTTATTTTGGACAAGATATAGCTTAAATTATAATCACATTCGATCCGGGCTAATTCTCAAAAAAACTTGAAATTTAGATTTTTAACAATATTTTTAATTATTTAAAGATAAAAAGAAATAATTGACTTTTTTTTAAATTTTTTTAATATTTATCTAGGATAAAAATTAAAAATTTTCTGGAAGAGATAAATTTAATACAAAAATAATGCTACCTAGGACCAGAAAAAAAGAGATCTAAAAAAAGAAAAGGTGTCTAAAAAACTTTAATTCATGATATTTTTTAGAAAAAACATCTAAAAAACCCATCAGTCTCTTATCAAGAATTTAAGATCTTATTATATATATAGATGGGGGTTTACCCCAAAATTTCAATTATGCTTTATAGAAAAAAGGAATGAGTTTCAACTAGTCTTAAATAAATAGACATATTATGTAAACGAACAATAAGATAAAAATATAAATGTATATTTTAAAAAATTACAGCTTTTTTTATTTTTTTAATGATAGAGTTTAATTTTAAGACCCTTAAAAACTAAAGCATCTTTTTTAAGAAATGCGCAAGATCACACCTCGCAAAACTGGAATTAAATAGAAAAAAACACACGTATATATCTAATACAAATCATTACATTGATATCTCTTATGTGATCAATTGAGGAAATAAGAGCTACTTAATTTATTTTTAATTTTTTTTTTTTTCCTAGCCTTACTCTTATTCTTTTTTTATTAAAAGGAATTTATTTATCGTATCTTTCTTACATGTTTTCTTTTTGGAATTTTTTTAGTGTAGCTTTTAACATTCAGAAATAAAATTGCTTGGTTGGAAGGCTATTGCCAAATACTAATAGATATTTACTGATTTTGTTTAGTTATTTTGCGACTTGATTGCCAGTTTAGGACTTTTGCAAAAATAGGCGAGTTTTGGTTCAAATTATGGGAAAATTATTACTGAGCCAATAAAAACTCCAAAAACCTAAATACAAAATTTTGGGTTAATCCTCGGTGAAATTTAAAACAGAATAGATCCATTTTCACAGCCAAAAAAGAAACTCTAGGCCTAATCAATATATCCCTAGTCGATACTAGTAATTAGGAAGAATATTTGATGTTGAAAATCTGATAAACCAAATATTATACAAAAATGTTACCTCATTTAGTCGTTCTCTTATTTACACCATTTGTCGCCTTCACATATCTGCACATTTCCGCTGCCAAGTATCCAAATCTTGTCGTGCAAGATTTATCGAGTGAATCATTCTATCTCTTTTCATCTGAAGGAAATTCAAAATTCATTTCAAAATCTCTAAAACACCCCAAAAATATAAATATACATGATTTTGAGAGTGGGTACCTATTGCAAGATATGCATCTTATTCAGGTAACATCATCTCGATAATTCCATACAAATACATACTTATAACTTTAAAATCTCGTTTTACGAAAAAAAAATAGGATGATTCAAGTTCCCTTTTTAAAGAAATAGAAATTTCTGAAATCCAACAGATCAAACTAGTTCTCAAAAACAATATTTTTGATTCGAACTTAAAGAAGTTTAATATTAAGGAGATTTTTTCCCCTCCCCTTGAAGCCGCAGGATTGCACATAATCATCAATTCTAAAAGGTATTTGTTTGTATGTCCCTAATATAAATTTATTAAACAACTTTTTTTTTTAAAGATGCGTAATCTTTACCTTTTTTTTAAAAATATCTTTCCTAGACTCAGGAATAAAAGGATTTCTGATTTCATTTTAAACGAGGATTTTGTTTTTAAACTTTTTTCTCAAGGAACTCCTTATATTTCCAATGATAAAACCTCCAACTCGGACAGAAGTTTCATATACATAGAAACCCCGTCATCAGATCCTTCTCATTCATACTATTTTTACAAAAAGCCTCTTCAAGAAAACTCTACAATCCCAGCCGATTTATTGTCCAGTTTTTTAAATTCATTCAACTCAACCGATTCATTTGTAAATGAAGCAGTAAATTCTATAAAATCCAGTACATTGCTCTTCAATAAAATCTTTATTGACAGAATCGAAATGGTTTTAACTATAAGCTCATCTGAAGATCCCATAAAGCTTTTAACACTCCAAATACAAGCTTTTTCTCACGTTAGCAACCATAATCTCCAAATTGCTGAGATACCTATACAGAATATTTTTGGGCTCCACAGAAATGTTAGCATTTTTAATTTTAATCAGAAAATTGACCAAAACTCCTCCATTAATCAAACAGAAAATTGGGCTTGCAGTTCATATTTAAGGGAAACCAATAATTCCGAAAAAAGTATTTCTGAATCGAACTTGTCAGTATCAACACATATCTCAAGCTCTCTCCTAGAAAACTTAAAACCAAATTCGAAATCTTATATTCTTGAAAATATGATGGGGGATTTTGATACTACTATTAAACTCGACCTGAAAAATAGACAAGCATTTCATCCCACACTAGAACTGAAATCAGACTTTGAACACAGTAACAAAGAATCTTTATTTTTTTTGAAAAATCTCAATTTTCACACAATTATGTGGTTATGGAAAACATACTTCTTTGATCCTTATCAATTGGAAGAGATAAGGGATAAAGGGTCTGTATACAGTCATTTCGGGCAAATAGAACTTGAGTTACCAGCGGAATCCGATAATGTCAGCCAATGGGGAAGTGTATTATCAATAAGTTCACCCCCTATAAATTCGCATAGAGTCTCTAGCAGTTTAAAACCAGATAACTTTAGATCCACAAACAGCGGAGAATCTGAAATCCCAGAACAAGAAATCGACATAAAAATCCCTTTCCATTCAAGGTATAGGTTGCCAGAAGCTAAAAAAATGTTCTCTCACAATTTATTATATGAAAAAAGCAATGCGAGAGCAGATTTTATTTTAGAGGACATCCCTTTGCCCAAAATTTTTTGGAGTCATCCTGGTTTATGTAAATCAAATTTATATTATTGTTTCCCTTATTATCAAGTTCTAATCCCTTATTTATTTGTACTACCATATTAAAGATTACAAAATCCAAAAAGAATCAGATTTAAAAATCAGACTTCCAAGATCCATAATCTTATCGCTATTTTCTCCCACAACCTTTGCAGAAATCGACACGGAATCCTCTCCAATTTTGATAATTCCTCAATTATTGGTCACATATGATGAGGTATCACCTGTTTCTAAAGATTTAATCAAAGATTCTTTAATTCTCAGGATGCCAATTCCCGATTCCAAATACAATGAAACAGTTAAATGGGCTACTCTATCTATGGTCTTGTTAGGAACTTTATACATACTTATAAACCTTCGGGGCATATATGCTAAGTGCAAGTGTTAGAATAAGATACTATTTATTCGGTCCTTTTCAACCATTATTTCCACCCAGATCTTCTAAACAGGGAATGTGTATGTATATTTTATAATGGGAGTTTTTACATTACAAAGTGAATTTTTAGTTAATAAAATTTTTTTTTAACTTTTTTGAGTTACAGATAATACCACTCGAATATTTGCAAAGACTCTTATTGAGGAGATATTTCATAGAAAAGTATTGTATTGGCGCCTGTTCCATCCCATTCTCGACTTCCAACAGCAGTAGCCAAATATTTTCCTGACTCGTCAATATCTAAATTAATTAAGAAATAGGTTCATTATGGATATAATTTGTAGCTAATGAGGTGACGAAAATCGGCTTTTATGTGTATTATAGTTTCAAAACAAGAGATATGAATAATGTAAATGGTATGACTCAAATTCTTACACATTTGAGATATTGTAGCTCCATGGTGAGCTGGAATCACCTGGAATTGTATGAAACCACGCTTCTCAACATTCATAGAAAGATCCCAAACACGTAAATTATCAAAGGAGGACCTAAGAAAAATAAAAGATACAGGAATAAATTTTTTTTCAAGTTATAGATGTTTGAGAGTATTGGTGTATCATCTTACGATAATATACTATCATTATTTGGAAGTCCACAGACTTGTGAAACTGGTCCAGAGCTGGATGGAAGCTTCAGGGATTGCACCAATTTTCCAGCTACTATATCAAATTCATCAATAGTGCTATTTCTTCTACCAACATATATTTTTTTTCCATCAGCTCCCCAACAAGACTAAAAACAGAATAAGATTATAGTTTAAGGCATAAAAAGGGAAAGCTCACTATAACTTTTAAAGTTAAACAAAAAAAATCAAAATTACCGACAAAGCCCATGGAGGTGTTCTAGGAGGAGGAGTTATTTTCATTGGCAGTGCTGATTTATCCCTAACGTCCCATACCAATGTAGAACCGTCAATACTCGTAGTCATGAACAAAGGAATATTGGATATAGCTCCTGTGGATGCAAAGTTTGTATTTATGGGTTGAAATGAACCACAAGATAGCTGGGAGATATGCCCAACAAATGATCTAGAAATTCCTCCGGTATTCAAATCCCAATACTTTGTGAATAATATTAATGCGAAAGTTTAGAAAATATTTAATAAACAAATATTATTATAGTAAAAATAATACATATGCATTTTTATCCCATGATCCACTGATTAAACCGTATTCATCTGGCGTAATTTTCAATACAGAGACAGGCTCCCTATGTCTTTTGAGATCATGAATGAGTCTCCCTTCATCATGTCTGATACTCCACATTCCTATCTTCCCGCTCTAAACCCATCACCATCAGAAATTATTAATATGGGCCATTAAAATGGAGAAAAAAATAAAATTTAAAGAAAATTGGAAAGCTATAGACCTTTTTCCCGGAAACTAGCCATAAACCCTCTGAATGTACATCCATGCTATAGATGGGTGAAAGGCTAGCACCTGGCTCATCGGATTCTGTTTAAGAAAATATAACAAATAGAATGATCTGTTATATATATTCATGTATAAAAATAATTACCCTTATGAAAAAAGTATGAAGACATAACTCCTGCCTAAAAAAAAGAGAAATATTAAAAAATGGTGAAAAAGTATAAATATAGGACTTTTTGTGATGTTAGTAATAGAAAATTTTAGGCTTTCCTTTGTAACACTTTCAACTTGCTGATGCCTCTGCCACTGGGTTAACATAGTTTTCCCATTCATTGAAGAAAAAAAATCCCATTTATATATATGACCATCTTCACCTCCAGTAAACAACCATCTCATATTTCTGGTGGCCGTAATAGAGTATGTTTCAAAGTTAATTAAGGCAGAAACCTAATAAAGTTGATGGGTAGAAAAGATTGTTTATTGAATTTTTTTAACCAAAAATTAAAGATTACATAAGGCACGATATCATATTTTTTGCAATTTATGTAATTTGGATCTGGGGTTATTCGTTTTTTGGAGGGGTAGTTAAGTATGGTTATTTTGCTAAATTCATCCAAGGGATCGGTTTCAAATTCTCTTTTCTTTGTTTTTTCTAATTTAATGTTTGAATTCTCAGATTTTTTGTAAGCTTCCGAATTTTTTACAGTTAAAGGTTTATTCTCAAGTTTTTTTTCTGCTTCCTTTTTAGGTTCAACCTCTGGATAAACCAATAAAAGATGAAATCAAAAATAATAAAATCCGTTGACTAAATGAATAAAAAGGGGTAAAAAATGCGAAATAAAAGATAATCATACCTTGTTTGGGTGGAATATTTTGCAGAGAGATATTTAAATCGGATACGAGTTCAGTGTTTATTTCTAAATTTTCAGGTGTTTTTGTTCGAGAAATTCCTGAAATGATGTTCTCGGGATTTTTAATTTTTCCATTTAAAAGATGAATTTCTGGAGATAAGTTCGTATTTTCATTGAAATCAACAGTTGCATCATCAATAGTTTGAGTGATGACAAGTTGACTTTCTTTTTTTATCGATGGATTATCGCTAGATAAAATATTGTTTTTTTCGTCTGTTTTTTTTAGTTCAGTGTCTGAAATTGCATTTTGTTCCGAATCTTCTTTCTTTAGCTTAGCATCATTTTCATTCTCAGAGGGCTCAAAGTCTATATCTTTCGATTGGATTTCTGAATCTTCTAATTCCTCTAATTCTTCGTCACTACTACCTCCAAAAAATTCCTTTTCAAGGAAATCATCGTCAATATTTTTCTCCACCTTTCCACTCATCATTGCTATTTATCTAATAATTAAAGGTGAATGATTTACTAGAAAAAACACCTTGGAACTGCTGTAAATTAGGTTGACATTGACATTGACATTTTCTATTTCTGAACCCAACAAACTTTATAGCCTTTCTTGTCTAAATTCATTCCTCTTTTTTATTCGCGGGTTTGCATAATTTAATTGGGATTTTTTGTTCATATATCCAATTGTGTATAGAGATCATTAAACTAATGTTAACATTGAACTAAAAATGAAAGCAATTTTTATACCATTGGTTCTAAAAGGGCTAATATTGTGGCGTGTTGAGACCCAAACCCTAAATTAATAGGCTAGTTAAAAAAATTGATATTTTTATTGGCATTTTTCAAAGTTAGTGCTTTTTTTCTAATCGAATAATTTTAAAGTTTTATGATAAATCCATTCTATACTTTCTAATAGGAAACAGGGATATTAATCTAAAGCGAGTTTGTGCCTAAATTAAAAGGTACCTGATGTAGCACTGAAGGTCCGCAAGCTGGAGCCAGAAATTGTGTTAAAACACTTCCATTATTTACACATTAGACTACCATATTCTTGCACAGTTTAAATTGGTATCTTTAGTTTAAATTGTTTTGTTTTTCACGTGTAGTGCTTCATAAACGCTTTAAACCTTTCTGGCTCTACTTATTCGTTCCTTAATATCCTCTTTATAGCACCAGCTCTTCGGAGCGATGTATCTTTTGTGCTCGCTTAGATTCGCTTTTTATCATGTGCGCTTTACATATCATTCTCCGCAAATATTAAGCTAATTATCTATAAGAGGATGATGGCGTGGCGTAGAAGAATATATTAAAAAAACTATAAAAATTCAATGCAACTAACTTATAAATTTAAAATATATGAACTGAAATAGGTAGTCTGTTGAATGAAGCTCGACTAATTTCTTGTCGGAGTTTATGATTTTCTTCGATCTTTTCAGAATTAAATATTTTAGAATAGAAATTAGTTGTAAATTGGGTAAAATAGTATAAAAAAATTAAACATGGGGGATTTTTTTCGTATGATAGAGTAAATTTTTTAAATAAATATATAGATTTTTGAATCTCTTATTTCAAAACTAAAACAAAAAGTGATAATTTCCACATTTTTATTGAATTATCGGTCTTCCAAAACCGAGTTTATTTTATTTGACTTTTATAAAGTGTATGAACTGTGTCCTAGTTGCTCAATTTCTTATTGCTGTTAAGACAATAATTACTATTATTAAAAGTTATTATAGACCCCAATACACACTGACTCAATGATAAATAAAAAAGGGGATGATTATTATATTTGATATTGTAATTTTGCACTAAGTTGATAGTATGCGTCATCTAGTTTTGAGTGCAACTATACTCTTTGATATTCCGGAAAATCTTATAAGCTGTAGGATCCCTTTTTATACTAATTTGAGTTGTTTAGGAGGTTGTTTTATTTCCTTCGTTTAGTTATAATTTCGTTATATATTTTTTGTTAGTGTTTTATCAATAGATTTTTTGCCCTTTTTTTGCCTTTTTTTAATAGATTTAAGTTTTAGTCTTATTTCACACCTTCGTGGTTTGGGACCATTCCCAGTTGACTTAACTTCCACGATTTGGTTTTTATATCCTTCTCTTTCTTTGGAGTTAGCTTAAGCTATGGGTATGAATAAGTGTAGTCGTGGGTCGATGAATTACGGAACTTATTCTTATGGATATGACCTGGAATTTTTCACTTTGAGTGGTGGCTACGGAATGTGGGGATACTGTCATTTCGGCATATATCTGTAAGAATTGCATCCTAACGATGATCAATTAGACTCATCGATAGACTTCATGGGCTATTCAGTTATGAAGTATTTATCTTTATCTTTATCTTTATCTTTACTTGGTCTTTCATTAAATTACGTACCCAATCCACCACTAGTATTCTTGCCTATCATTCCCACTTTGGGAGATGTAAAAATACTTAGCGCTTTAAATGCAGGTATAAATATGTGTAGAATGGTAAAAAAAATCAAGAAAGTAATAAACTAGCCCAAGATTCTGCTGTTTAAGAATGTTATAGGTTTCGGAGACTGTGAGATTAGCAGTTTCCCAACTTTTATCGTACAACAAAATTTCAAGGGATATTATTTATACCATTTTAATTGGTATAAGAAGTCCGCTTTTAACAACGTGTAGATTTTTCTAGCTCCATAAATGTTTTTTTTTGTATAAATTTCACTGATATTAATATTTTAATAATATTTTTGAGGTACCACTCCACACCCCAATGAGAAACATAGTATTTATATCTCCATATGTATTTTTTTTATATTAACAGTTTGTTTTTTGACTAAATTTGCTATTTATATTTGCTTGTTCTGTATAATATTGTAAATATTTGAAAAAAAATCGGGGATATTTATCTTTTTTCAAATAAAGTTTCATTGGGTGATCTCATGATTTTTTAATTATTCGTATTAACCCAAACCTTTTTAAAAATAATCTGATATAAAATAAATTTTTCATTTTAAAACTAACAATAGGATCTTTTTTATTAGTTAAAGCTATGGTACCATATTCCAAATAACAAAATATTAATTTCTTGAGATTAAAAATAAATAAACATTATAATTTTATCAATTTTAATAGATGAATTTTCAAAATAAAAAAA
This sequence comes from Smittium mucronatum, assembly GCA_001953115.1. Taxonomy (NCBI): domain Eukaryota; kingdom Fungi; phylum Kickxellomycota; class Harpellomycetes; order Harpellales; family Legeriomycetaceae; genus Smittium; species Smittium mucronatum. The sequence goes on from LSSL01004876.1 coordinate 18,943, forward strand.
ATTCTTTTGACTCCTTAGTATTTTATAAAGGGTTTAAAATAAAAAGTAATAATAAATGAACGAATAAATTTAAAGCTGTATAATTTTCAAATAAATTTACCTATACGAAGTAATACGAAAAGTGCAAGACTATTTTTTTGTAATAAAATTTATCTAAATCAAAAAAAAATAATACGTTTTTTTTAATTGAGAGGTTCGTGATTCGCATAGGAACTTTTCTATTTGGCTTTATTTTTACTGCAGGAGTTTAAATGATAATGATTTTTAACATATAAATGGGCTAATTATACTTAAAAAAAATAAATTACAACCTTTTCATTTTAAATATATCACAAATTATTTGGACTATTTAAATATATAATAGAAATTAATTAGGACCAAGTATCATATATTTGGATATTTAAAATACTCATTTTTTTTCTAAATGGGTGGATTTAGCTGGAATGGCGTCTAAATGATTATGTCCAGGCTATTAGTTACAGTAAAAAAAATGAAGAATTTAACTTTTACGTTCTTAATCAGGATGAATAAGTATCAAGAAAATCAATTAAAGATGTGACCATAGCTAAAAAATTGTGGAAATGTGAACAGTTATATCTCTAGCTTAATTAAAGGTCACAGTAGTTAAAATCCTAGATAAATATACTTTTAAGGCAAATAAATAAATAAATAAATAAATAACCAGCTTCCCAGGAATATAACCATTGATATTAGAAGAATATATTTTATAATAGGCAATTTTAGAAATAATGTAAAAAAATCCGACTTAAAAAATATTAATATTAAAAATTACGAAAAAAAAAAAACTATAAAATATTTATCAATATCAGACCTAGATTAAATTAGATTTAATTCAAGGCTAATATTTTTTTAATACTTTAATGGTTTTTGGCTACAGATTAATTTTTAATAGAAACCATTCAAGTATTTATTAATTCAAATTATATATTGGTTTTGGAAAAATATCGAAAAATTCTACATATCGAAACCATCTATTGATTAATTTAATTGAGTTATAAAGAAAAAAAGGTAGATTTAGTAAATCTAAGTAGAACTTGTATATTAATGATATTTTTGTTGTATCCGAAAAATCTTAATTGAATTTTTTTTGGGATATACATTCTAAATAACGATGATGAAGGAATCGGAGGTCTTTTAAATTCTAAAAATTTGATTGGAGGTTCATCGTCTTTAATAATAGTTCAAAAAAAAAAGATTGATATGATTTTATCAGAGTGCAATGTATATTTCGTGGTTGCAAAACATCAAAAAGATGTTGATATAAATAGTTTATGGTATAAAAGATTAATTTTATCTGAAAAATTTTTTTGTAGATATAAAATTAAATTTTTGAATTATAAATTATTTTAGGATCTTTATCGAAAAGGAGTTCGAATCGAAGCGAGCCGAATATTTCTTAAGCTGTTTATGTGAAAAATCATGTTGACACTAAAGGGCGTTAATTTGGAGGTAGTATCATTATTGATCCTAAAAAATATACTCATTTTCAAAGACTCTACTTTGCATTAATTTTTTTTATTTAATCTTATATAAATGTGTGATATACTTAATAAAGTTTGAATATATTTCAAGTAAAAAAATTTAATATTGAGCTTCAAAATTAAAGAATCAATGCGCAAATTTAAGAAACAACCGCATTTTTCGCATTTTACTGCCATATAAATGACCAAAGTTACAGAAAGTAGCGTAAAAAAAAAAGCGCAAATTTTATACTGGTTGCAATTGGTCATGTTTTTAAACTTGAAAATTATCAATCAAGAAATATTAATTTTATGACTAACTAAATACATATGACTAATAATCAAATAATTCACTAAATAAATGTGTGATTTTTGAATTCAACTTTCTATGATAATAAAAAAATTTGCGATCTTTTAATATTAAAGTTTTTTTTTTTCACACCAAATATCGGATAATCCATTTTAAATGTGTATAAGAATTGTAGGCTTGCTATACATTTTTTTTTTAAAAAATAAATTTTTTTGCAATTGGAGATATGTTGAAATATCTTTGTTATCAATAATCTCATTTATTTTACCGAAAATTATATATATATTTTTTATATATTAAAGCAAAAATATGCAGCTAAAGTAATTAAATATCTTAATACCATCCCTTAAATTAATTTTTCAACAATACTGATATCATTTTACACTCTAAATAGGAGCTTAGTAGCTTCAGATACTATTTTCATTCTAAAAAGATATTAATTCGTGACTGCCAGTAACCTCAGCCATCCAGCTTACTTGGAGCGACATCATGGGGAGATGGAGTTGATAGGTTGTTTGTATCCGATTCCCATAGGCGCTCAAACAGTAACCGAGCAGAGGAGCTTATTGTAGTTAGGATAATCTTATTTTCTATATATATAAGTTTTTTTAGTATGTTTTTTAATGAATTTATCTTACGGTAAAATCTTGTGATAAAAAGAAAAGCGCTAATGTTATTTTGAAAATAAATCTATATTGTAATCATTTATCCTTCTACTTGATTTTTAGCTGTCCATCGACCAATTTTATTATTTTATTTTATTGACTGAATCATGTTTTTATTCATCAAATAAAATTTCGTATAATTTTTTGTGGATGAAAAAAGTATTTTCACGCTGGTTCTTAGATTCTTAGGAAATTTGTAGAATTTTAAGGGAGTTTTTTTTTCAATCTTTAATAAAGATAAAAAAATTAATTATGAATGGTTTTTTAAAAAAAAGCCATTAAAAAATTTGTATTCTAGACTACAAAAAAATCCACTTTATATTTATCTATGAATTTTAATTTATTTTTTAATAGAAAAATCTATGAAAAAACCAATATTCATAGTATAAAACACAATTATAAAAAATAATTTTTTTTATAAATATAAGCGAAAGTTTGTTTTATAACATTGATTAATTTTTGAAAGAACAAAGAAGCCAATAATAAATTTTTCAGCTATGAAATCTATGGAAAAACTTAGTGGCGGAGTAAAATCACCTATAAAATCTACTATTTGTAAAAAAAAAGCTGCGCATTTACCGTCACTTAAAAAGGGTGTATAGGTCAGATTTTATAACTTTGGTCATTTTTTGAAAAAAAAATTCAGGAAGAAGATCAAACCAAAAAAAAAATAATCTCGAATCCTTTATTCATATCTGATTTAATTTATTTTTTATTAATAAAAGTTATCATATTCATGTAAAATATTTTAAAAAAAAGTTTATTTCGTTAATTTATAGTTTATATAGAACAGATAAACTTATTTCCGGTACGTTCAGACTTTTTTTAAAATTATAAACCTCTAAATTATAAAAATTGTAAGCTAAAAAATTTTAAATCGAAAAAAGTTGATATATAGTATTGAGATTTCAATTAATGGATTTATGATAAGAAAAAATAAAACTTATCTTTATAATTTATATGAATTATTTAATTTACATTCAGTTTTACATTGATGTTCTTAAGTATAAAAAAAAATTAAAGTTCTATTCAAAATATTAATCTGAATTATAATATAAAAAAATTGATTCAGGTTAATTTTCTCATTTGCTGAAATATATTAAAATTATTTTTCTGGGATTTATATTAAGATTTTTATAATTTATTAAAGAAGGTCTTGTTTTTCGAGATTTTATTTTGACCGAAAATTTTTACTTATATTTCGTAACAGATATATTATATTCCCGGTTATATTTGTGTAAAAAATGGTGTTATTTATCATTTAAAAGACTTCCATCAATATTTATTATAATTTGAAATTATTAATCGTCAAATTTATATTGGATAGGTATTTATAAAAATTACGATATTTCATTGTGAATATACGTTTCGATATAAAAAAATAAATAAATCAGCGTGTAATTTTTCTATTGTTTATTTTTGATTTATAAATCCAATATAATAATCGATTGATTTTTATTATTTACTTATACAACTTTTTTCACTCAAATTTACATCCAGTTCAAAGATTTTTGTCTAATAACTTAATTTTATTAAATTTAATTTAATATTTCAATTTTAATGTTTATTATAAATGTATGAAAAAAATGCTGAAATTTTGTGCAAAAAAAAAGAAAATACAAGCAATTCAAACAAAAAAAATCCTTTTATTACGAAATTAGATTTTAAGAAAAAAATTAAAGACAATATGACTTTTTTTTCAAAAAAATATATAAGAATTTATTAAAATTGCGGTTGGATTATTAGAATTTTTTATATTCCAAAAAATTCGCTCGAAATTAATATGCGAAATTTAGATTAATTAAAACACATAAATTAAGTTCACCCCAAATTATTTTTACTTCAATAGATATTTATTGATACCTAGAGAAATAGATTTTTTTTTTAAACTATATGTTATGAAAATTTATTTAGTGAATTTATTAAAAAAGTCTGTAAAATTTTATTCAGCTAATTTTTGAAAAATTTTATTTTATTTTTCTATTATCCGTATTATGAAATTATAATCACTGGTTTTTTTTTACATAAAAGAATTTTATTTGTAAATAAAACGAATAAAATCATGCTTAAAACCCAATATTATCTTCATTTAATGTTAGAGGAAATCCTGTTTTTCTATATTTTGTCGATACATATATAAAATACAAAAGATTGTTATAAGTATGTTTCCCATTAGACTTCTCATCCAAATATATAATATTTTTCTCAAATAATCCAAAAAAATAAGGTATTTTTACTTATATTATGATAATGAAATAAATATAAATATCAGTGCTAAATGACTTTTGGACTGTATTTAGATTTTTTTATGTTGAAATTTAATACATTTTTTTATATTAGATGGATTAAAAAAATCATTAATTCGTTTTACGGATGCAAAACGCTGCAAAAAAACAATTAAAATAAAATGCATAATTTTTTTCAGCAGTGTTTCTTCAAAAATAAAATCACATAATAATCTCATATCTATATGGGTTATAAGACTGTGCAAATAAAGATAAATCATTGTTTTGAAAAGTTTTATGCTCAAATTTCAAAATCCTATAGTGATTTAAGACCAATATGAATTTACTTTGATTTATCTAATCAATAATGTATATAATTAATATTTTTGCATATAAACATTATTCTTAGACCTAGTGATATTTAAAGAATACATTTTCAAATCTATGAAACCATCTTTTTTAATATAAAATAAAGATTGGGGGTTTATTTGGATAAAAACTGATCTCTTTCCTTTTTTCTTATTCCAAGAGATTTTATTCGGATATTTTCAACTCTTGTTTCTGTAATAAACTCCCAATTTCTCAAAAATAATGAGCCATGATAAAAAACGGGATTTTTTTAAAAAATCAATAAAATGGTATATAGTACATTTAGATAGGTTGAATCCAATATAAATCTATATTAATCTAAAATTTCGGAAATAAAATAAAGTTTTATTAAGAAAAAATCAAACTTATAGGAACTTCTAAGACTGTAATAATAATAAAAAGCCAAAGAAAAAAATAATCACTTTAGATTAATGAAATTAATTTTATAAGTAATTAAAAATATTATAAAAAATTAATCAAAAAAGTAAAAATATTTTAAAAATTATATTTTTTGAGATATTAATTAATTTGGTGTTATTTTTTTTCAAACTGAAAAAGAGAGCAAAAGATACGATACATCAAAAATTTCATCCAAAAAATATATTATAAAGTTTAAAATAGGCAATTTTGTAATAAAAAAATGTTTAAATGTTTAAAGAGTAAAATTAAAAAAAAAAAATTAATCAAAAACTAAAGAAAACCTTATAAACCAAGTAATATTTCTAATATGAAAAAGTAATTTACTTATAATCAACACACAATTAAAATTAAGAAATAAATTAAATATTAAATATTTGATTTAATTTATTCTTAGCTATTAAAAATACATAAAAAAAGTTTAATAAAATTTATTTGAGTAGGGTCAGATATTTAACTCAAATTTCTTTGCGGAATATCAACTAAGATGGGTGAATTGTACGTAAAATAACACATAATTTTAATAAATAAATTGTCCAAAAAAATTTAAATGCAACTCAAAGGAATAATTATACAGATAAAAATATAAATATTGGGCTGAAACGGAATTTGATAAGCGATCTAATAATTATATTTAATTATTCCCTTGAGCTATTGAAATGATGCGAAACAGTTCATGAAATCAAAAAATAATCCGAAAAATGTCGGAGATAATCTGGAAAAAATAATTATCTGTAAAGTCGATTGTATTAAATCTAATAAATAAAATATTTAATGAATTATAGAAATTATTAATACTGACAAACAATATTTAAGTTATATATAAATTATAATTAATCGATTTAAAGTAATCTAACCATGATTTGAACAAAAAATAGAAAAAAAAGATACTGTTGAATTTCCCCATTAGTGTTTAATTAATACTTAGAGAACTTCACGCTTGTAAAAAAGACATCTAATCTCACAAAAAAACGATTGGTAAAAGAGATAAATATGAATACAATTTTTTTTTTTTCAAAAAAGTGCATAGAGTTTCGTAGAGTTATTAAGGAAATTTTTTTAGAGCCTTCACCTAATGTTAATAATATTTGGATAGGGAAATATTTTATTACTAAATCAGTTTATTTTTTAAGCTTTAAACCTTTTTGATATGTGGATAATAAACCGATTTAAAGATTTTCTAAGAAAAAAAAATTGTTATTCAATATTTGATGTATATTTATTATTCAAGCCAAAATTATTCGAGTTTTGATCATTAAACAGAATTTTTAGAATAATTTAGTACTTTTATTTAGTTTTTGGCCCCACTATTTTCTAAAACTTGATAATTGGAATAAAAGATATGAATTTAATGGGATTTAAAATTTAACTGTCAAAGAAATACTCTACATACATCCAATTAATTTATTACTTTGCAAAAATAATATAAAGTTTACGAATAAAACAGTAATATAGATATTAAAATTTATATTTTTATATTAAATTATCATATTATAACAATTTTAATTTAAAATTATCAGTTAAATATAGTCAGCTTGCATAAATATTTCTATTTCTTCCAATATGACACCAGATTATAAATTAAAATTTATTATAATTAAAATATGGAAACTTTTGCCAATTTTTTTCTTTTTTTCAATATGTAAAGTATTTTTTAAATACTAAATCATAAAAAGGAGATAATTATAGAAACTTTTTGAATATACATGTTAATATATGTTTTAAATAATAAAAGTAAAAAGTGTAGGTGATATAACTGCAAATTTACATGAGATATTGGGGAAAAAAAATCCCGATTTTTTTTGCTTCATAATTGAAAAAAAACCAGGTAAGTTTTCTTTCGCTGGATTTTATTTTTTCATTTTGTGTTACAAGTGAATTAGTATAATTGAAAATTTATCATTATAATGTAATTTTGAACTAATTTTATTTATCTGATAATAATACTTCATTTATTTATAATTTTTAACCAAAACTAAAGAAAATTATTCTGTAGGTTTATTTTTTCTCCTGTATCAAATCAAAGAATTGAAAAAAGCTACAAAATTTAATAATAAATGAAGCTTCTAGTTGAAAATTTTATTTTTAAAAAATTAATTATGCCCATTAAAGCGATTACATATATAAATAAAATAAAAGATTATAAAAAGCTACTTATAGTAAAGTTCTTTGGGAATAAAACTATTTTCACTCGGGTTTTTTAGATTTTTTTTTTGGGAAACTGATATATAAAGCATTATTTAGGATTTCTTGAATTGTCTATCATGTATAGCAAAATGCGAAAAATTATTATTTTTTTCACTGCCATTTGGCTTAATTTAATTCATAACACAACAAAGTATTTTTCTTATTAATTTTTTGTTAAAAACCAATCAAAATAAAAATAATTTTAAAAAAAAATTCAGCTGTATAAAAAAATCAGTAAATTCTATAAAAAACATAACAATAAAAAAAAATATTGATTACTCTCAAAGTTTTTAGTTATATTTCTTTGAAAAAAAATCGGAATATTTAATTGGATAGTAACACTGAATAATGTATTTTTTAATTAATACTCTTTTTCTTAATACGAATTATAAAAAATGAAAATTTGCTATGATATATATTTTTAGTTTATAACATTCCAAAACTTCTATACAACCAAAAAATCATTTTTTTAATAAAATTTCTTTTTGACCCGCCATTTATATTATACATAAATTCAAATATAAGGATGATTTTATTTAGATTTATCTAAATTCGGAGAATTCTGTCATTCAGCCTAAGGATATTAAAGGAAAATTTAAAACAATATATTTTTTTAATAAAAATTATAGATATAAAAAAGGGGCTTTAGAAGAGTTTAGATAAAAATATATAATTTTCACCAAAAAACTAAATAAAAATAAGTATAAATTTAATATTTTACTCTTATTTCACTTTTTAAAATTCTTTTTTAAATCAAATCAAAATATTTAATATTTTTAAAATTACCTTTCAATCTCTAGAAAAAAGATGTATAAAGTTATTTTGCTATATGTTTATTAAAATAAAATAAATAATTCTATTTTTTGTTTAAGCGAATTACTTTTTTAAATCAAAATTAATTACCAAGTTTTTCTTATTTCCAATTAATTAGCTCTGATAAATAAGGTTAACTATTAAAAGTTAAATTTGGTGAATTTTCAATTCTAATATGAAGAAAAAGTTAGGAATACATATTAATACTTTGTTCAAATAACTATTTTTATATTAGAAATATTTTTGAAACTACATTACATCTTTCTTTTTATCCCTCTTTCATTTAAATGTCAACCTAAAGTAAAAAGAAACATAAATAAAAATCAGATAAGATGGTTAATAGAATAAAAAAAACATAGAATAAGTAAGAAAAGAATTTTAGCTTAATAGGAATCGAGATTTTCGTTAAGATGCAAGGAGGAATGTGTTGGTTTCAATTTTTATTTAGGAATTAAAAAATATCCAGAAAGTAATATATTAAAACTACAACGTATTTATTTTATTTTAATAAAAAGAAATAAAAATCATAATTAATAAAATAGTATGAAAGTTACTTTAATTTTTTTTAGTATATTTATACTTTTATTGGGTATAGTATTAAAATTATCTTGCCTTTAATTAACTAGATTTATTAAAAATGTAAAATAAATTAAAAAAAAGTCCAATAGCATAAATATTTTGGAAAAGTTATGTCTCATAATTTAAAAAACTGCTTTTTAGAAAAAGAAATTTTTTTCTATCCAGATATGGAATTCTAAAAATGGTGTTAATCCAAAAATAAATAAATAATCGAAGTCAAAATTTTCAATTCAAATTTTAAATTATTAAATATTAAAAATCGATTCAATTCAGTTTAAAAGAATAAAATATATATTAAATCACCAAAATTTCGAATTTCGTGTTTTATGCTGTAAATTATATCGAAAAAAGAAACAGTATAAATATTCAATCAATCAGAATTAAAAGTAATTGATAACTAATATTTAAAATTATAATAAAATATATCAATGATCTTAAGATATATATTAACGCTTTATTAAACCCATTTTCATTCTTTATTATTTAACCTTTGGAATTAAATCGAAACTCAAAAGGTACAATAAATAATACTAGCTATGAAAAAAAAAAACGGAATTTCTTATTTTAATATCAAAATGAAATATTTTTATAAAAGTTTTATAATATAAGTGACCCTGTTTCTGTTAATAAAATTTATGTAGAGTTGATATAAATAATTAAAACTAATAAATAAATATGAAAATAATAGTAAAATCTTAAATAAAAAACTTCATAGTAGTAAATTTTGTCAAATTTTGTTAAATTTATTACATTAAATATATTAGACAGCGATCCGTATTATATTATAAGAATATTTTAGCCTTAAAAATAAATTTAGGTTTATTATAAATAAATCTTTTTAATCATATCGCTAAAAATTAAAAAATTACGGTTATATAATTTCATATTATCTTCCTCGAAAGATATAAGTACCTAAATATTTAATGATTATTGGATAATCTCTTAACTTTGATATCACAGATTAAAATTTTATACAAAGATTTATTTGATATTTTTTCTGCTATTTTTATCCTATTTAATTTCGATTCGATGTTTTTTTGGGTGCATATCGTTGGTTTTTAATTTTAAAATATTAAGAATAATTGAAAAAATAAAGGGATTATGTTGAATAGAAACTTTTATTATTTTTTAACAAGCTAAATAAAATTATTCCTCTATCATAACTCTAAAAAATTAAACTTATCTTAATTAGATTTCATGCAATATACTCTTTTTTAATTGTGAAAAAATTCTTAACATGAAATAGATGATCATTTATTATAATATAAGATATAATTTTTTTTTTCGAAAATTATAATGGAAAAAAAAGGAGAACTAAATTTTTTTAAAAAACTGTTATTTTGGTTTTATGAATGAGTGGGATTTAATTCTCTACTATTACTCATTAGATATATTTTCGTGATTAATTAAGTTTTAGTTATTATATAGTTAATGTGAAAATCGATTTTAAGGTCTTAATGCTATATATTTTTTTCATTCGTAATTATTTTATCTTTCTTCGAATTAAAGTTTATATAAAAGGAGTTTTTTAATATAATTTTTTTTGTAGTTAAAAAAAATACATTTAAAGTTCTTTTAATACAAACGATGAATTGTTTCATCTTTATACAATTCTATTAAAATAGGCTTTTTAAAACAATTTTTTTAACAAAAATTAATTGGAATATATATTTAAAACTCTAAAAATGAGAAAATAATTTTTCCTCTCAAATTAATCTCTTCATAAAGCCAATATATTATTACTGATTTTATTGTTAGTGTATAAAATTTAATTAGAAAATGTAACAAATGGCTAAAATTCATGATATTTTATTTCATTCATTTATTTAATATTGAATATAAATATTATACTTTTAAAAACTTTTATTGGTGATATAATTATTCTCCACGATGTTAACTAGATATTTTTTTGTATGGGAATAAGATTAAATTTTATATTTATATTTGAAAAAATATTATTATAAAATTTTCCCATAATTTGACATTATTAGGATAGAAAATGTCGTCTGATGATAATAGGATGTTACTTACCTGTGATTATCTTAGTTATCATATAATTCATAATAAACATATTTAAAATTTATTGAAGAATTCTTCAATAATATTTTATGATATAAAATCATATATAAATTGATATTATTGGTTTTAAATTAAGTTTATGTTAGATTTTGAAGCTTTAAGTTGCTTTTTTACTTTTTATGATTCAAATTATTGTTTTTTAGATATTTTTACACTAAATCATAGTAAATTAATATTTATATAAAATAAAATGCTTTTTTAAAATTTTAGAGAAATTTATTTTTACAAAATAAATTTTTATTCTTATTTGATGTCTTTTTGCTATCAGTAAATATAATTTTTATATTAGAAAATAAAATATTTATCCAATTGCCTTAAATATATGTTTTTTTAATAACTTTCTCAAAATAAAATTGCGCAAATATATTAAAACAGGCATTATAAATTTTTTGGCATTATTGTTTTGTTTTACAACTTCAAATTTATAGTTTTTTAACTAATTTTTATTTGAAACTAATTTGTATCCTTTAATTTAATTCTAAATCTTTTTTAAATTTAAATTCTAGTTAAAATTTGTCTTGAAAAATCTATTTTCCCATTGTTATCCTATTTCTAAACGAGAATACTTTAAAAATCTACTACTTTTATTCCGGCTTCCTCGCATGTAATGATATCCAAACCATTATCTAATATCTTTCTAAAAATAATGTCTCTAATATATCTATTTTTATTATCTCATCGTATTTTAAAAACAACCTTTACCACATCCTGCAATTTTAAATACTTTAATATTTATTGTGTACATATATTAAAGATGATTCAACAATGATATTCTTATTTTTCAATATTGTATTAAATTTAGAAATATCAGTTTTTTATAAGAATATATATAATGAATCTCATATTATTTTGTATCTCCGAAATATTATATTCACTATTCATCATTCATATTTTGAATTTTGAATTTATTTATAAAATAATCATACGAAATTATATTATAATTTATGAGTTGTAAATTTCGACTGATGTAAAAAAAATTTAATTCAATATGATTTATAGAAATGAAAAATTCTAAAAAAAATTACCACTTTTTTTTTACGTAAATTGTATGTTATTTTTTAATTCCTAAAAAAATTTAGTTATATTTTAGGTCTGATTTTCTACAAATTTCCAATATACGCTTATGAAATAATAAAATCGTGATAAAAACTGAATGCTAATAACTATAAATGGCATTTTCAAATTTAAAAATTAAAAATTATCTAGAAAATAATACATTTAAAATAATTTTTATCTTAACTCGATCTGTATTATCTCAAATTTATTTTATCAAGGTTTTATAAAATATTTCTAAAACCTCGCAATGTATTATTTTGATAAAATAATAATAATTTTAAAGTAAATGACTTATGCATTAAAAAATTTCACAATTTTAGCCCCTTTAGTTATTATATTGAATTAACTCCGAGACAATGGTAAATATGAGAGTAAAAATGATTAATTTTTCTAACAATATACCAATCCATTTTCATTGAATGAAAAGGACTTGTTTAATTTTTGAAAGTATCCAAAAAATTAATAAAAAAAATTCAACATCAAAAATTTCTTCTAGATTCAACTGAATGTGCTCAAAAAAAGTTTTGAATGAAATTAATGTTCAAATTTTATACATTTGAATGTAATTGTTTCTTTGGAATAAATTAAAGTTTTTAAATTCTTTCAATGATAACATTTTTTTTAATAAAATCATCCAGAAAATTAATCAAATATTTTTTTTGTACAAGGATTAAATAAAATATATTTATGCTGTTAATCTCATTAAAAAAAATTTGATTGAAAAACGAGAAAAGATTTTCGCATCTATAAAATTTGGAATATTTAATTTTTTTAAACTGGATTAAAGTATATGTTTTAAATTTTGATAAATTTATGCTAATTTAAATTTATTTATTTTTTAGTGTCTTTAAATTTAGTTGATATTTTAATTACCATCAGTATTAAATTTTAAAATAAAGCAATGATTTCTATCCTATCAACATAAAAATGAAAATTTAATATTATTCCCATACAAAAAAATATCTAGTTAACATCGTGGAGAATAATTATATCACCAATAAAAGTTTTTAAAAGTATAATATTTATATTCAATATTAAATAAATGAATGAAATAAAATATCATGAATTTTAGCCATTTGTTACATTTTCTAATTAAATTTTATACACTAACAATAAAATCAGTAATAATATATTGGCTTTATGAAGAGATTAATTTGAGAGGAAAAATTATTTTCTCATTTTTAGAGTTTTAAATATATATTCCAATTAATTTTTGTTAAAAAAATTGTTTTAAAAAGCCTATTTTAATAGAATTGTATTAAGATGAAACAATTCATCGTTTGTATTAAAAGAACTTTAAATGTATTTTTTTTAACTACAAAAAAAATTATATTAAAAAACTCCTTTTATATAAACTTTAATTCGAAGAAAGATAAAATAATTACGAATGAAAAAAATATATAGCATTAAGACCTTAAAATCGATTTTCACATTAACTATATAATAACTAAAACTTAATTAATCACGAAAATATATCTAATGAGTAATAGTAGAGAATTAAATCCCACTCATTCATAAAACCAAAATAACAGTTTTTTAAAAAAATTTAGTTCTCCTTTTTTTTCCATTATAATTTTCGAAAAAAAAAATTATATCTTATATTATAATAAATGATCATCTATTTCATGTTAAGAATTTTTTCACAATTAAAAAAGAGTATATTGCATGAAATCTAATTAAGATAAGTTTAATTTTTTAGAGTTATGATAGAGGAATAATTTTATTTAGCTTGTTAAAAAATAATAAAAGTTTCTATTCAACATAATCCCTTTATTTTTTCAATTATTCTTAATATTTTAAAATTAAAAACCAACGATATGCACCCAAAAAAACATCGAATCGAAATTAAATAGGATAAAAATAGCAGAAAAAATATCAAATAAATCTTTGTATAAAATTTTAATCTGTGATATCAAAGTTAAGGGATTATCAAATAAATATAGATTACAATTATAAATTGTAGATAAAATTTATAACTTTTTGTTATTTTTGTTGCGAAAGAACTTGTACATTATCGATTTCAATGTTTATACATATATAAATTTTTCCAAGCATAAAATAAATTTAAATATATTTAGATTATATTTATTTTATGCTCAGAAAAAATGAAATTTTTTCAGCTGAGTATACCACCAATTAATCTTGTAAAAAAAATTAAAATATAAAAAATTTCCATTAATCTTTGAATTTAAATTTTTTATATTATCGATATTCGAGCAGTTAAAATCAAAATATAACATTAATGGCATAATGAATGTATTTATACGCTTCTCAATACTGAATAAGAAATTCAGTACTTTTTTTTTCAGTTTACAGTGATCCAAAAAAAGGGATCTGGGTTTTAGAATTTAATTGTATATGAGATAAGAGATATAGGGTGATCTAGCCTATACATATTTATTATATTTAAAGGAATTTCGCTATAAATAAACAAAACAAGTTTGATCCAGTTTTTTCCAAATAAATCTGAATCATTACATATTAAACTTTACTATATATACGAGCAATTAACGAAATATTAAAACATAAGGATTAATATTTCATAGTAATCCATGCAATTAATTTGATTTAAAGTTGATGTTAGTTTAATACCAATATAATTTTTAAAAAATTGTGAATTTCTTTGCATCTTTACAATTATGCAATTATAACTTTACACATATTTTAAATGACTTAAGAAAAAAAATTTTTATAAGAAAATTTTAGATAAAATAAGAAATTTATAATTTTTTTAGAAAAAAACTTGGTTCTTTAAATTTTTTATATATTTTTTTTTTGGATAAGAAACCAATTTCTCTAATTGATGGTTACTGTTAATTTAAAAAAAAATGAGGCATTGCATTAAATTCTGAAAGCTTTCCACATGATTTCTAGAAAAATTTATTAAAAACAGATGTTTAATTGAATATTCTACCCTATCTATCAATTGCCGAAAGATATTTTTTTTATCGAAATCAGGTTCATTAATTATTATCACAAGAGAGTTTTTTTACAAAAATGATTATTTTTATCAAGCCAATTCAATCTTTTTTTAAAAAATAGAAAAAATATGTACCAGATTGTTTTTACTGAGAAAACATAAAAAATACGTGTGTAATAAAAATCTTTCCAAATAGAGTATCTATCACTTCTATAACAATAAAATTTCATCCCATTTAGAGACCAATTATTCGTTTAAAATTATTTCACAAAGTATAAATAGAAACGGTAGAATCAGGATAAAATGAAAAAAAAATATCCGTTTATGATAATTAGCTTTTATTTATTTACTTTTAAGTAATATTTTATTTTAATTGTTTTATATACTCTCGGCTTTAATAGTTAAAACTGATATATAATGAAATCGACTAAAAATGAAAAAATAAGTAAAATAATCGATTTTAGGTATATTTGAGGTATTTTAAATAAAATAGCAAATGATTCAATATTAATAAATTCTAATTTGTCACCTTTTTTAATTCAAATAATATATGATTCTCTGTTTGAAAGTGAAAAAAATCTGTCCAAACTAAGATAAGCTTAAAATCACTTGAATTTTGAACCCTAAATGATTTGGCCTTATTAACGATCTGAATTAGTTTATTCATTTTTATAGGTAATAAAATCATTGAAAATACCAATTAATTTCCATAAATATTTTCATTTTTTTACACAAAACTTCAGGTGTTAGAACTTGCAACTTAGATAATATCTTAATTTTTCTAAAAGTAATCATCTTATTGATTTCACAAAAGAATTAATATTACTATTTTGATTTTTTAAAACCAAAATATAATTTTTTTTTTTAATATTAATATTTAATCTGGATCTATAAGATATTTATATCTATAAAATCAAAAATTTATAAAAATAAATCGATTTAAATTTTTTACAGATAATCAATTCTTAAAAATATTCTTGTTCTGATACAGATGAGTTTTTTTCAATTTAAAATTTTCACATATTATTTATTATTTAGCTAAATTTTCAGTTTGGTTTAAAGTAAATTGAATTTCATTATGATTTTTAAAAAATAAGTCCCGATTTGTTTTTATTATCATTATATTTTTGATAGGAAGAAAATGTATAATTTTTATATTTTTCAAAGAAGTGTGATGTTTATTTTCTAAATTTTTTAATTAGCTTGAATGAAGAGAATAATGAATTAATTCCGATTTAAATATTGTTTTCTTCTTTTTTTTATAGCTTTATAAATTTTAAACTTTTAATTGAGTTTTTATATATTTTTTTTATATCTCCGCAGGATTAATAAATAATCAAAATTTCTAAAAATAAAATTAAGAGTTTTTTACTTGAAAGTTTTATTAAAAAGTATTCCATCAAAAAAATAGTTAGCGTGTAAAAGTTATTAACTTAATATAAGCTATTATTCTAACCTACTATTAAATAAATTTAAAATACATATATTACTGTACAAATTAGAAAAATTCTTTAAAATCAATCAGTAAATTCTTCCCTGCAATTTCAATCATATCAAAATCGAATAATAAGATTTGATAGATATCATTTTTTTTTTCTAAATAAATATATTTGATTGTAAATACTAATTGTTAATAAATAAATAAATTTAGGCTATAAATTAAAAGATGTTATACCAAGTTTGTCTTAAAAAAACATGGAAGAATGAAAATAAAACTTAGCCCCAGAACTAATTGGAGTGTTAAATATTAAAGTTTTTTCTCGTATAAAAGAGGGAGATTATTTATTTTTTAAATCTATTTCTATCTCTGATTGTTGTAGGGGTATCCTTATTAGGTAGTGGCAAGTATCCAATCTCAGAAAAATTTCTTGAGTGTTGAGGAGCAGTGAAGCTTCCGAAAAAATCTCGATCGAGCCCCCTATTATTGGGTGTAACAGGGGGATTCTGACCTCGAGTCATCAAAAAAAGTCCAGTACTTTCATTTGGAAAAGGCACATTCTGAGGTTCACTGTATTTTTTTTTGCGATAATTAGAAAATACTGTATTGTTTATATAGAGAGATCCAAAAAACAGCAATAAAAAGAAGGACTAAAAAAGAAGTAAAAAGTCCGGGTTATAAGGGAGGCAAATAGAAATAGAAATAGAAAATAAGTAAATAAAATAATGAAAATATAATTTTACCATTGTTTTGAGGGTTATCGGTTCTATAAATCCGTTAATAATTTCAGCAAAGGTTTCAGCAGAAATTTTACCCCTAAATCCAGATAAAAGCGTTGAATTTGTAATTTAACTTCCATAAAAACGAGAAGTATAAGATTAAAAAAAAAGAGCCTTACCTTCCAACAACGATAGGGTCTCTATTCATACAGGATTCCCATAGCCTACATTCAGATTCCATGGCAGGTACTCTAGTAGATGGATCACATCTGTTGTCTATGTACTTTTTTGAACAGGAAGCGATTTCGTGAGCAATCTCTAAATATAAATAAGAGGGATTAATAATAAGTAAACATGAAGCAATGATAAAGGAGTAAATAATTGCCTGCAGAGTATTCCATTATTTTGCGTTCTATGTCTCCATTTATAGTTCTTATTATTTGTATTATGACAACGAAAAACCCTCCTGCCATGAAAATGTTGAAAATAAGTTGAATGTACCTAAAAATTAATTGGGAATGCGAATTATTCAAATATTATAATAAGAGTTGGGGGAAAATGTTACCCCGAAACAACAAAAGGAATGTCTTTATGAACCTGCAAATTTCTTTGAGCTGAAACAAAGTCAGAATTTGAAGATAAAATATTGTTATATTTTTTGTAATTGACAGATCTTTTGAAGTTTTTAGTTTCTGATTTTGCAGAGTTTGAAAATCTTTTACTAATTGAATTTGAGAATATAGCCGAATCGAAGTCTGAATAATCAGATGATTCAGATTGACCAGAGGAGTCCAAAATTATTGATTTATTATTTTTTCTTCTTGGGGTTATTTGGAGTTTGTCGATTTCAAGATTTTTTGTTGTTGATTTGGAGTTTTTGTGAGCTTTTTCCTCAAAATCCTGTTGATTTTTTTTGATAATAAGACCACGTTCTTTACTTACCTTCTTAGCGTATTTAAGTGAGATTGGTTTGGAATCTTGGCTTCTGAAAGAAGGTTTAGATAAATCGAACTCCAAATTTTCTTGAGAGATGTCTCTGATTTTATCCATTTTTATGGGAGTTTGAAATAAAAAGGGAGCACCTACGCCAAATCCTATATTTTTAGATTCAGAGGGTTCATTGGAATCCTTCTCTTCGGTTTTGGAAGAAGAATTTCCAAAAAAAGGTCCTAATAAAATTATATACGAATGAAAGTAAAAAAAAATAATATGAAATTTAAAAGATTTACTTTTTCTAGATGGCTCCCCATCGTTTTTAGGATTGAGTTTGAGCCAACTAGTTGTAGTTTCAGTTATGTCGATATCCATGGGGGTCAGTTTGTCTCTTTGAGAATTCCTTGAAGAGAACAACTTATCAGTGTCGACGAAACTAAAATTCATTTTCAAAAAAATAAGTGAATGAGTAATTTTTATAATGATCTTTTAGTATTGTGGCTCAAAGTAGAACTCTAAATTTTAGTTTTTTAAGAGCTGATTCATCAGAAATTTAATTATACTAATATGCTTTATTAAAAAATCAAACGTTAACTGTCCAACTCTGGGTGCTATACTATGTATTGATTGGGTTAAAATGTTGTATTTTTTATTTAGCTATCAAATAAATGCCTTATAATATTGACATTTACAATTTTCATTTCATAATAATTCAAATAAGGATAAAAATAATGTACGTTTTAAGCCAATGGTGATGTTTAAAATAAGAAAATACAGCCAATAGATGCTTTTAAATATGAGAATTTTGATGTCTTACCAGTTATAGTTATAAGAAAAGGTCAAATTTGTGTCGCTCTTGGATCTAGTCTCGAACATCAGGTTTATTGCAAGAATTAATACTGTTGAGTTTTATTTGTGATCTTAGCTCGTAAAGAATGTTTATATTATACAAGAGCGATTTTGTTGGATAAAAGATGGGGGGGGGGGGGTTTAAAAAATATTGGAATTAGTGCTAAAATACTGTATAATTATTGATGTTAACAGATTATAATGATTTGTATGATATTGATGGATGTTTAGATGTTTTACAAGTGATGTATTTTAGTTTTTTACAAATAAAGAATTTATGATTCATGCCATCATTTTTCTGGCACTTCTCCTCTATTTATAATATTTTAATTTTCAAATTTAAATGAAAATACAGATAAAAACTAAAAAAAAAATTAGGTTTTATAAATTAATATATATTTTTTAAAAAAACCAGTGTTTTAAATCTACATCCAATATAATGAGCCCAAATTTAAGACAGGTTATTAGCCCAACAGCTTCCAATTTAATCAAATGATTAAATTCAAATGATATCAGATAAGTAACAACCACCTATAGAAAAAACGTGATTCCTGCTTATTCAAAGAGGGTCGTATATCTGGTTTACATTATTTTTTATTTTTTCAGTATAATTTTCCTATTGGCATATTAAGTAACATTTTTGATGGCATGGAATATTGAATATCCAGTGTTCATTCCAGAACTTTAAATTTCCAAGCTTTCCACTTCTATCCTACTTGGATATTGGATTTGCAGCTCAGATATTCATGTGACTATAACTTACCAACTAAAATATAAAAATTACAATAGATGAGGGTTTTATGGGGATGATATGGTGATGGAGGGAGAGGTGGGGTGGAGGAGATCATATATCTTTAGATATAAATCCTATGACAATCTATAAGCCTAAAGATTCTATCTTTGTTATCATCAGATTATCATGTATATAATATCTCAGCTATAAAAAGGTCAAATGACACACCATACATATCATATTTTGGGTAGATGTGCTTGGATGTGTATAGTTTTTGTATTTTTGATATCAAAATCCTTCGATGTTACCGCCAACACGACCATAGCTCTTGTGTGCTAAAACCAGTTAGATTGAGTTTATTCTCGCCTATAAAATTAAATGAATTTTTATTTATTTTATTTATCAATAAATTTAGGGCTGTAACCTTAACAAAACATACAAAAATACATACCATAAACTTTTAATATTCAAATATTCAGAATAGAATATATTGGGAAAAAAAATGAATTAAATATATTATAAAACAAAATTTGACTAATATTATTTAATTTTGGGTAGTATAAATTCAAATTTTAATAAATAATCCGAAATAAAAATCAATTCCAAGATATTACACCTTTTAAGGATAAAGGTAATAGTTTTTTAAATTTTATTTATGAGTATCTTTAATAAAAATAATAAGAAAGCCTTCTATTTTTTACTCTAAATCCATATCTCCAATATATACTTACACAAGTATTTGTATTATAAATTTTTTTTGAAACTGGAGATTTTTTTCATGTTTCAATAATTAATTGTAAGTATATATAATGAGCTAACTTTTAAAAGTTGTATTTATCTTTTTATATAAATTTTTCTTTGATCAAAATTTTTTAAAAATTAAAAAATTCATGAAATTTAAACTAAAAACCATCAATCTACTGTTTTTTTACTTCCACAATAAATTTAACAGCAGTTTTCACTTAAGCATAAAGAATATTATCAATTTTAGTTAGCGCTGCCCGATAATTAATTGTTTCTATTATTTCTCTAAATTTTAATATTGTACCTTTTTTAAGTATCATACATCAGGGGATGTATTTTTACAAGAATAAAGTTCATTCTTAATCATTATATCCATTATTATTATTAGTGAGTTAGAAAAATCTTTCTTTTTTTACTAGAAGACCCAAATATTCATAATCCTCCCAGGTATTGATCTAATATTTGCATTTCTTACAATTTTCATTTAATAGCCGCGTCGCTTTAAAAAGATACAACTTTATTTAATTCTTACTAACAACTCTACATAAAACATAATTTAAATGGTTTTAAAATGTATTTATTAGTTACCAGATAATCATCCCAGAAGCCAAACTTTCTAATATCATAAGTGAATTTTAATTTAATTTAAATTAGTTTATTTTTATATTAAGTTGTTCTTTTTCGCAAAATTAGAAATCAAAATGCGACTTAAAAGATATGAAATCCTATTTTGAACTTATTCCAAGTTTTTCTAAATTTATAAATATATATGTATATAATAATTAGCTATACTCAATTGGTTTAAAGGCAAAATAATTGCTACTGGGACATTGCTGAATATCACGCTCTAATTACCGAAAAAAACAGGAAAAACAGTCTAAATTTATCTAATTTTTTTTTATCACAGAATTTCAATAATTTATGCACAAGTAATACATCTGATTCCAAAAAATGCTATATCTAAGCTTTCCATTTTTATACTATAAACCCCCAACACAAGGGGACTCTATGTACTCTGATTCGATATAATTAAAGATATCCATTTGAACAATCAAATTCAGTAGCCAAAAAAAATGCAAATTAAATTATGAGTAAATCATTATAGATTCAATATTGTCCATTTAAATGGAATATTTAAGTCTACTGACAGTTAAAGAGGTAATCAAGTATGCCTAATATACACATGATAAAAATAAAAAACGCCACATTTTTTATTATAGTTATGCTATTGGCTCAGTTTAAAAGTGTGGGAAAATTCCCTTTCATCGGCGAATGTTTCGTATAATTGAATTTCATGTTAATGAAGTCACATGAAGGCTGATGCTGAATAAAATTAAAAGAATATGAAAAAAAAAATCCAAAATTATAACATTACTTTTTCTATTTAGGATTTATATCAAAATTCATAAATATGAGAACGAAAGCTTTGGTGGTCTTTATAATTTTTTCGGGAATATATTAAGATCATTTCTTTATTTTCATCAGACTAAAGCCAAAAGATAATATTATAAATGAACTTTAATGAGATTATTAAAGGGTATAAATTTCTATGATAAAGAATTGAAGCGTTTTATTAATTAGTTATAAAATAAATCGACTATAAATCTTATATTTTAGTTTATAAAGGTTAATTTTCTCAAAATCTCTTCAATTCACTAGTGTCTTTGTGAAACCATTCTATGAAGTTACTACAGCTTCATTGAAATCATATTTATAATATAGAGAGCATAGTAGGACTATATGTTAGGTTCTCTAAGATATCATTACAAATTTATAAAACCAACTCTAATTTTAAAAATCAAGAAAAAAAATGAGTCGTCTTTATTACTACTTCATAAATTTGTTTTTTTTTACTTATAAAGAGATACATTTTATTATTAATTAGGTGTAATTTATAGATTATAGACTCTAAAGGTTTTGATAAAATCTTATACTTCACTAAATAAAAAATAATCCAGCAAAAATATTATTTATCAAGCGAAATCCAAAAAATGTGTGATATGTTTTTAATTGGTGATTTAAATCTAATAATTTCATATTTTTGAAATCCCTCTTAACTGAAAAAGTTGTTTAAAGATATAAAAATAAAATAAAAGTGATGAAGATGAGTTATGCTGTGAATTTGTTTTTTATTGAATGCTAGTAGTAGAGATAATTATAGATGTCATCCATCAATTCTTCCTCGTGATCTATCAACCCATCACCCAGAGGGAGTTCATCTAATGGCACTTGTGACATATTAATACAAAACCTTGTGAATTAAAGAGTAGCGTGAATTCGGTCATATTATTTTGGATCATCGTTATATAGTACTGTTTTTTTTCTTTTTGAAAAAAAATTGTTAAAAATATCCAAAAGTGTATATAAAAACCAAAAAAGTGTTTTCAAAAAATACATAAATTTTAAAAAATTCATCAAATCAAACTTTGCTGACCATTCGTAAGTTCCATATTCACTGGGAGTGGAAAATGAATCCTGTGACCTTCCGATATATTATATTTTAATATAATGGCATTCAAAGACACAATTGAACTGACCAATTTACTCGATTTTAAGTTCAATCATAATAGTAACAGAAAAACAAAAATATTACTGGAAATCTAAAGCGAAAAAATTTTATCAGTAAAAAATTGTCATATCCCACAATATTTGTATATTACTCAAAGTAAAAAAATTTTAGCTTGGATTTTATTCCAAATATATTTGATTCGAATCTATTATAACATCTCAAATACATCATAACTATGTTTTTGATAAAAATTATAAACGAAAAAAAATATTAAAGAATCACTGATTTTGTTATTTACAAAGATTGTTTTGGAAATTTTTTAAACAAAGTCGAAATGGATTTCAATAAAAGAAATTGTGAAAGCATAAAACATCTAAAAAGGCTATTTTAATGATTTTGTTATTATTTTTTCTCTTTCAAAATTTTATTCATAACTAATTAAAGTCTGAATTTTTTTATTTTTAATTAACATTTCCAAAAAAAGTCACTAATTTTATCAAAATTTGCTTAAAATTCAGTTAGAATAAATTGGAAATAGAGCTAGAAAAGACGTGCCTTTTTTATTATTATTAGACTTATGTATTAAAATTTTAACATTTTCAGAAAATTTCTCGAAAAATCAGCTATAAGACCCTGTCACATTTTAGGATTTAAATTCGTTGTTTTTTTTTTTTGCAAAATTTATTTTGATCTCAATAAAAATGAATTAGAAATTTTTAAATTTTTTTTGAAATGAATCGTAAATCTTAATGAATTTTTACTTCTAATTCATCCCCGCCGCTCTAGAAGTTCCGTGCATATTTGGGATTATTTCAAGAGGACTGGTATCCACCAATAATCTCAGCATTAATAGTTTTTTTTTTTTTTTTTTTATACTCAGAATTTATTTTATAACTCAACAAATTAAGCATTAAGAGATATGTAGTACATATGTTATCCAAAATTTAAATTGTTTCTAGCCCTACCATTTGGTTGGTATAGATAGCGTGGAACTGAAAAAAAAATTTTAGACCTACTACCTCAAGGAATTTTCTGATATTATTATACTGAGCTGAATGAGAAGAATAAACTATTATTTATAAAAATTGAATTTTTGAGTTTAAATTTACATGAAAAACAAAAATAAAAAACATTATAATTTAATGATTTTCAAAGAAATTGAAAATTTCAAGAAGAAAAATCTGTTTTGACTAAATGTAATTATTTTACATGTATATTTATATTTTTGGAAGTATGGATTTATAAAGACAAGGTGAAAATATAGTTTAAAATAAGATTGGGATAGATCTGATAATACAAATATGATTTTAGAGTTGACATTGTATGATTTCTGTTAATGCAAACTCAAAAGAACCTATAAAGTTGTATTATGCTATTTATTTTCAGCATATATAAAATATAAGAAAACTTTATGCAATAATTCTGTCTAAATTTCTATAAAGTTTGTTTGTTTTTAGACCGAGTGGTTGGGGATGATGATGAGATCTGTTTGGCAGATGCCACTGCCGCCTTGTGCACTTTATAACCGGGTAGCGAAGAAGAAATGGGTATATTTATATTTTTGGCCTGGCTTGAAAGGCTTATACTTTTAAGAACAGGTTTTTTAAGTATCGGCGGAGAATTAGACTGTCCATTACTAGAAACCGATTGGATATTTCCGGCCTTCAATTGCTGTTTAGGACTACGGTCACTTGAATGTTTAATATCTGCTGTTCTCCGGGAAACCGATTCTATATTTCAGGTCAGGGAGTTTGAGATAAAATATATAATAAATTTTAGTGAAAATTGTTACCATTTTTATTTTCTCTGTTTATACTGCCTGTTTTTTTAGGTGAAATGCTAGTTGATTTTGATAGAGGGCTAGGGTTAATCACAGCGGATCGATTTTTTGAATCGGAGTTTTCTTTTTTAATGAAGAAATTTTATAAAAAATGGATTAATAAAGTCATACAGGGTTTAATCTTAAATATTGAAATAAAAAAAGGTATAGAATATTTTTTTTATAAAATAACTAAAGATATTTATTATTATATTGAATACATACCTTGTGAGATTCTGGAGCCAATTCTAAACCTAGACACGTTATCAATTGATTCTGAAAGATGATTTTTTTGATCAGCATTATTGTCTTTATAAAAATGACTGTTCTTAGATTCATCGTTTTTTTTGAGTTTTTCTGCGATTCCGATTTGGTCATTCTGTCTATCGGATTTATTGAGTGAGTTTTGATTCTTTTCAACTTGATATAAGACGTTTGGTAATTCGGATTTTGATATGGAAAGACTCGAATTCACTTTTATTCGCTTTTTGAGCTCAGCACTATCACTTTCGCTTATAAGTGATTGATCAATACTACCATTATTCACATTATCGGTTCTAGAAGGAGTTCTAGAATTCATAGATAGATATTCAGCATTGAAATTTTTCAATGAATTTGAATCCAAACTATCCTTTACGAAAAAGAAAATAGAAGACCTATTCAGAAATTCTTCATTTAAAGTAGAATTTTTGGGTATGAACGATACGCTGCTTCCGTATTTATCGCAGGTTTCAGAATCAGGCTTTAAAGATTCCTGGGTTTCAGAAAAATTGTTATCACCACTAGAAATTGAATCTGAAGAAAATTCCATGTCATTTAACGTGTCCTGAGTTGAACTTGGACTGGAATATTGTGATAATGGAATTTCATCTCCATTAATTGGTGGTGTATCGAGGGTTTTATCTTCTTCGGGTATTTTAGGTGTAACATTTACATCCACAATATCTTTCTTTAATAAACTGCTGCCTTGCTTTAAAATCATACTAAGTCCAGTACTTCCTCTTTTAGGCCTCTGACTAAAAGCCTTTGGAATAGGTGGTCTAGCATTAAAATTGCGCTTCCCCAATCTTAAATCAAGAGTATCACAATTGTTTTTAGGGGGGACTGATAGTTTTGTTGGTGTGGATGAGAAGGATGTAATCCTGCGCTGGCTACTACTCAAACTATTTTCTATTTTAGATTTAAATGAGCTAATGCTATTGGAGCTATTAAACTTATTCTCATTTTTGTTTTTTATAGACTCATTATTGATATGTAAATCTAAAGAATTTATGTTCTTTGAAATAGTTTCCAGGCCTTTACTGATAGCCAAATTAGAAGTTTCCAAGCTTGATTCAATTTTGCTTATGGTTTTAATAAATTCTGAATTATCTCGACTGGTAAAGTTCTCGTTTTTGAAGATTTCATATTGCTTTTCGATATAATCGACATCTTCAATGCTCCCTGAGAAAGATTTGACAACTTTTATTGAGTCTTTATATATATTCGATAATAAATTTAAATCATCGTCAGGACACGGTGCCATTAGCTCTTTGTTTCTGAAATATTCTACTTGGCTTGAAAGATACGCAATTTGATCTAAAAGTTCGTCTGTTTTATCTTTAAATACTTTTTTATATTCAATCAGATCTTTGTTGAGTTTTTCTATTTCCATAACTCGACCTTTATCACTTTTTTCTAAAGTCTCAACATACAGATTAACATTTTTTAATTGAGATAGCACTATTTCTAATTCTTCGTCAACTTGACCCTTAGATTCAATGCATTTCTTAATCTCCTTATTTAGTTGTTCAACTTCGGCCAAATGCGAACTTTCGACACTATCCAATTTTTTGTTGAGTTCTTCAATCAAAAGATCTTTTTTTAGTATTTCAGAGGACAGTTTTTCTTTATCCTTTTCCACAATTTTACCATAAATATTGCATTGTATTCCTACGTTCCTATGTCTATTCTTTTTTGTTTGCTTTTCAACAGTATATTTTGTGGTCTGGACTAAGTCAGAAGATGATTTTAGTGCTGGTATTAACTTTTGAGATTGGATGGAATGATTATTTTGAGAAAGATTGTCAAAGTTGCCATCTGTAACCATTTTGGAGCCACGAGCAGACATTCTACCAAGTCTCACAGGGGTAATATTACTTTCAGGGATGGGAATTGAGTGCATATTTAAAGGAACTTGAGATTCGTTTTTTTGATATTCTTCAAGGAGAACATCGGGTTTGTTAAGTTCTTTTGAGTCGGAAATTAAATTTTCATTTTTTGGATATTTATCTAAGTCGAAATTCGTTTCAATAAAGTCTGCGACTTTATCAGATGTAGATGATATTTCTTCGGGTTTATCTAAAATAATGGATCTCAATTTGGTAAGTTTGGGTTTCTGAGGATAATGAATTTCGCTTAGGGGAAGAGGTTCTGGGGGTTTAGAATTATTTCTATTTGATGAAGAATTTGTAAATATTGGATAAGAGGATTCTAATTTTTGATCAGAATCATCATATTTTTGTGGTTTGTTTTTAAAGTCACTATCTGGAGGGGTGATTGAAGTTATTTTTCCCATATTTCTTCTGGGAGGAGATAAAATGGAATCTTTATTAGAGACGGAATTATTATATCTATTTTCCTCGTCCTTATCTTTTTCCCATTCTTTTATTGCGACATCTCCAGAAGTATTTTTTGTTTGATTACTGGAGTTCTTTCGTTCAAACAATAGATTTTTTAAAGAATTTTGATAATATTTAGTATTATTTTTTTTCTCTGAAGCGCTAGAATAACCCTCAAATGATTCTGGTGCATACCTTACATAACTCCCATTAATAGACCTGTATCCGGCATCCTCTGATTCAGAATAATCATCATCGTGCGATACTGTGTTGGATATTTTCTCATTAGTTGTGAAAACATCTAATCCTTCGGAGTCTTTTATTTTTTCAAGCAACGATCCTGGATAATTAGAAGTGAACTCCAATTTTTTATTATTTTCCTGTGAATCTGCATTTGATAATAAATCATCGGAAAAAACATGATCCTTCCTATCTTTATTAAAATTCTTCGGATATTTATCAGGGGCATCAGACTCATATGAAAGTCGGGACATCAAAGAATTTTCTTTCTCCCCAACACCGGAATTAATCGAACCACTATTTTTCCGAGATACTGAAGCAGGTATGTAACTATGCTTATATTCCTTTTCAAAAACTCTGGGGGGAATAGATCCATCTTTAATAAAATTTAGTTCTGGATAAGTCTTTTTTAACATGTAATCCGAGTAATTTTCAGAGCCACCGTCAAAAATATTTTGACTGTCATTATTGAGAATAGAAATGATAGCATTCCTATCTCTGCTTTTCCTTCTTCTTTCAACAGATTTTCTTGAGCTTTCATAAACGGACTCTATTTCATTTCTGTTAATTTCAGTCAAGTTTATCTTGCTGAAATTAGGCGAAATTTTCTGCTTTATTGAAATGGTATCATTATTCGAATACCTATTAAAAACGTTATCAAGATTTTTAGATAAAATTAATGAAAAAAGATAATAATAGATAAACAACGGGATTCAATATTATCGGAATGACTAATAATTTAAAAATAAATGAGTACCTTGAAGGAGATAAGAATAATGACGAATCATTAACAAGGTCTATTGATTTTAGATTTCCGTTTCTTGAATTTTTGAGGTTACTTTTAATCTCTTCTGAACTTGCCCCAGAATTTGTTCTTTTTTTTAAAGTTGAATTAGGGCTGTTAATCCCATCCTCTTTTAATTTTTCCAGTTTGTTATATTTTTCTCTGAACTCCTCCTGCTTTTTTAAAGCCTTAAGGACATAATCGTATGTTATTCTTTCCTCAGCAGATTTTACATTAGAGTCATAGGATTTTTCAGACAACGCGCTCGTCCTACTTTTGCTGCTTTCATTAGAGGTTCTATTTGAATTTCCATAACCTACCATCGGATTGCCCACAGATCGAAATAAACTATCTATTTGTTTTTTGGTCAATGTTTGACTTTTAGAGTCATACTTTTCTTCTTGAGAATCTTGAACCCTTTCTATTTGAGTTCCTTTGTTACTCATTTTGTACTTTATTTTTGAGGAAATAATAACAGTATTTCATAAATATATATTTATATACTAGGGAGAAGAATATTGTACAGAATATTAGTATTTGGGGCTAATTTTTGAAAAGAGGCTTTTTTTTTCTTTGTTTCGAAAGCCTTTGAGTTTATTATTCAAAAGTCGATAGATTTCATGGGTTGAGGAAAATAATTGTGAGACTCGAGGCCATAAATTAAGAAAACTCCCTATTTGGATAATCCTGATTGCTAATAATAGTCATAGATACATGGATCTGATACCCAAAAATAAAGTAGACATAATACGAGGCTATAATATTTAAAAGCGTTAAATTCACGATTAGACTACGAGTTTTCCTTAATTAAATTTGCCTCCTTGGTGAAATATACCAAAAAAAATCCCCTCGACCACTAAAAATTCAGGATTTCTATGAAACAAACAGGTATATAGTTTCACAACAATAATTCTTTTCATATCTAGCCACTATGGCACTAAAACATTTACGCTATTGTGTGACTTATATTAATATATGTTTTTGTCCAATAATTATCCGTTAAAGCCATTTTTTCCACTTTCACAACATTGAATTTCCAACGATTTATCATTTTTCCCAAAGTCGTGAATCTATTTGTTTAAAATGACACACTTCTACCTTTGTTTCCGTTTTAGATCATATCGAAAAAAATAAAATCTACCAGTAAATAAACCTAGCAAATTAACAGAGATGAAAATAATATTTAAAAGCATAAAAACAAAACAAATTATACCAATAAAGCTACCATACTTCAAAACAATCAATATTATTTAAACTCACATCCCCATCTCCGCAAAAATTAATTGCATAGCATTATGTAAACACATAAAAACCTCCTGGAATTTATCAAATAGTCTTCATATGAGGCTCAGTTTTTCATATATCTTTATAATGGTCTCCAGCCAAAATTGATCATTTTTTTCCCTAGCTTTACACGATCCCCACCATATCTTATAAATGTGAATGTGGTGATATCATTTGACACAGCCTTAAATCAGATCAAAGTTTGACCAAGATTAAAAATAAAAATCATCTTCTAAATCTTGATAATTTAATAAGTTATTAATGGTAATTTAAATGAAAAATCAACATACGAAACTTCTTACTGAAAGATATATGTAAATATTGGGTCTGTCGTATAACAAAGGTTATATGGTATTCTAAACCCCTAACAGTTTAGTTACTAATTTATATCTTCATTGCTATTCCTATTGGTGCGATCGTAAACTGAAATTGATATGATTGATTAGTTATTGGTGGCTTTTTATACTACAACGTACGTTTTACCAACGATATTTAATCATGATCAAGGGCTGATTTATAATCACTACAATCTTACTTACAGTTTTACTTGTATATATAAAAGAGGAAGTGGATTATGAATGAAGAATCCCTCTACTAAATAGATAAAAAAATTGAAATTATTAGCAAGGCTGATTGGTTTAGAAGTAGTCATACTGAATAAATGGTACGTACATTGTGTCTAACATAATCAATACCCAGAAATAGCCATATCGAATCCTAGATTAAAAACTATTAATCCACTTGCTTATTTGAATAATAAAAATCAGTTAAATAAGAATAAAACAGGGCCACTACTCGACAAAATATGATTTCTGTTATTTTTTATGCTTTTTTTTTTTTTTTGGTATCATCGTCATTTTATATACTTGCGATTATGATAAATAAGCAACCTAAAAACCAACAGTCAATACATTCCTTCCAATAGACTAAAGGATGGTTTCTTATTCAAACTTAAAATTAAAAATATGAGCTACCATTTTTATAATATGCAATATAAAACTAGGAGATGGCTTAATTTTTTTCAGATGCTTTTTAACATAAATTTGTATTGTTATATTAATGAAGAACTTTTTTTTTGCAATCCACTCTTTTATTCCGACAACTGTAAATAAAAAAATCCAAATTGAAAGAAATTTGTCGTTAAACTATTGGGATAAAATCTTTTATAACCTAAAATTTTGAATACGAGTTTTAAACTTTAATCTAGGATTATCTTGAAATTTTATAAGAAATGTAGATTGGTAGATGGCAAAAAAAAAACTAAAGATTATAATACCAATTTTTTAATTCGAAAGATAATTCATAATATACCAGTATATTCGCATCAAATTCAATATTTTTACAGAAATAGATCTTATTAATAGTATTATGCATAAGTATTTTGATTATAAAACATACATTTACCCATTAAAAATGGTTAATAACAATTGTAAATTATTTTCACGATAATATTTAAACCCCGAATAAATCCACCTAAGCGATAATATTTGTAAAAATCAAAAATTAATTTCCTTAAAATGAATATATCGACTAATAGTTTTATAATCCCTAAATCTTATAACTACAGTTTGATTTTTCATATTTTCAATTAAAAATCCCAAAAAATGTGTAAAAAAAAGTCGGATATTTTTTTTCCGTTTTTGAAAAAATAATGAATTTTTTAAACTCTATATTCTGAAATCGAGATCTAAAATATTTAATTAAATGAATAATCTAACTTTCTCGATGATAATCATAAATATTATACGTTATTTTTGCAATATAATTTGATGGATGGGATATTATCGTTATTGAGACTTTTTTTTCGGATTTAGTTGGCTGTACATCTTTTCACGTGTTTCATATAATAATCAAATTCAAAAATCTACTAAAAATTGAAATTTTATTAGTACCATTTATTGTTAGCAAGAATAGAAAACTCCATATTTATATGTTTAAAAATAAATGATATAAATATTTTTGAAAAAATCCAAAATAAATTATTTTCGCAAAAATCAATATACTGTTTTACCAAATAATGGACCCCAAATAGTTTTTTTTATATAAAAATTTCATTAAAATTATAGGGGCTAATTTTTCTTTCTATATTTAAATGATTTTTGGTGATTATCTTGAATTTTTTTATTGATTATATAAATTCGTGCATATATGAGTGTATTTATTCTATATCAAAATATTAAAATCATATTTTAAATATTTAATTTTCAAATTTAAATACCTTTTTAATCCATGGAGTTATTAAACAAGAATTTATTGTGAAAATATTTTTTTATCTCTGTTGGTAAGTAAAACGTGTAAATATTTCATCTTATATAAATAAATAAGAATATCTCTTGTTAATTTGAATGTTATTAATTAAATAAATGTTTAAAAAATAGTATAATAAAATGAAATAGTTTTTCCAACTATTGATCATGATGAAAGTTTTTTTTATCATATAAGTATTATATCTTTAATATTCTAAACTATTCCGGTAGAATTAGACTTTAGTTTTTACGATTCATTACTTATACCCATGAATTTAAATCACAATAATCACAAAATTTCTTTTAATCATTTATCTTTAACTAATTTCAAACTTTTTTTTAATTAGGCTATTTAAAATATTTCAACTATAGATAAAATTATTAAGAAAATAAAATGAATGAATTTATTAATTAAATAATCAATTAATTTCTTATTAGTACATCTATAACTCTAGCTGAATCTTTCTCTCTTGGTATTTGTTCAAGAGGTTTAATTCCAAATATTAATCTGAAATGTATTAAATCCTAAAAACCCAATTCATTTTGGAATGTTTTGATATATATTTTTAACCTTATAATATAATCATATTACCTATTTATTTTTGAGTTTTTTTAAGCATTATATATGATAAGTTAATAAATATTAGCCCTTATTTTATTTAACTATAAATTAATTATGAGTGAATTTTTGAATTATTTATTTTTTTTAGTTATCAATCAGAGTGATTTTGGGTAAATTTTCAAATGGGATAAAAATGTTTCTTTATTATTAACTTATTTTTTAAAAAAATCGGTAGATTTAGTTTAATTGATGTTTTTAATTATTTATTTAGAATTTTTAATGGTTTAATATAGGATAATTAGATTAATTTCTAATTTA
Source organism: Smittium mucronatum (assembly GCA_001953115.1). NCBI lineage: Eukaryota > Fungi > Kickxellomycota > Harpellomycetes > Harpellales > Legeriomycetaceae > Smittium > Smittium mucronatum. The sequence continues at coordinate 51,822 of LSSL01004876.1, forward strand.
ATTCATTCGAATATATTGGCATTAAATAATAGTGTTTTTTTCCAAAAATATTATTGGTTTAAATTTTTTCAATAAGATCGTCCT